>JADDOH010009411.1:0-135644 GCA_016648135.1 Agrypnia vestita
TAGCTTAGTTTGAAAATAGTAAGAATATTGATGTGATACGTATTCCGTGTTCACATCTCTATTTAAAAAAAAGTTTTCTTTTAAATTTGTTTTCATGTTGGTAGTTACTTAATTATTATTCATTTCCCATAATTTTTTTAATATAATTTTATATATTTCATATATAATTTTTTTATTTTGATTGCCTATACTTCGATTTTTGATTTTTAATTTGTTAGTATATATTGTGTCCTGAAGAAGGTGCCATGAGCTCTGAAACATGTTGATATTATTCATACATAAGTGGTGAAAACAAAGTTCATTTATATAAATTATTTAAAGTTTTATTAATTAACTAAGATCACTGGACACAAATTTGACTAGGGGTCTATTCTGTAATTTGCAATAGATCTCGCAATAGTCACTCGAGAATCTTACACTTATATCTAGAAATTCTGATTCAAATCATTTGTATCGCTCCGATCGCTGTCGAACACTTCTCACACGTCTATAGGTATTTCCGGTAGATCGGTAGCTGAAATCGCCCGTCGGCGTAAGTTTTATCAGTAATTAACTGTCATCCATCTGTGACGCCACAAAATTAGATTCTTCTGCCACGCTTCTGCCGCGCATTTTCGATTTATTTAAGTGCTCCAGACACTGCTATCACTTTCCAATTTATTGTTATGTGCAGTGCTGTAAAATCCTCGATTATTGTTTATAATTATTTCCGTTTCTATAGACAATATATTTCTCAAAAAAATATTGATTATATTATTTGTTTATTATCTACTTCCTTTATATGAGTAATTCCACCAACATGTTTCAAAAAACCTTTCCATAGTCAGGGTGTTTATGATTTTAATATTATTATTAATATATGATTTTAATACGGGAAAAACGGGTAGAAATTATGATGTTAGAGTTAAGGAACACTTGAGGTGTTTAACAATACAACACCCTGACGATGGAAAGGTTTTTCTGAAACATGTTGGTGGAATTACTCATAAAAGAAGTAGATAAAATACAAAAAATATAATCAATATTTTCTTTAAATGTCAATCTACGATGTTGCTGAATCAATTGAAAAAATAATATATTTCCCTCTCATTTGCACTAGCATTGGCTCCATACCAAAGCTGTCGGCGGTTGACCTATAACCTATACCAGGTATGGCGAACCTTTTTGGGTCCGCGTGCCAAAAACCCTCAAATATTATTTCTCGATTGTGTGGCGCCCAAACAGTAAAGAAATTTAACAAAATAGAAAAAATGTTTTTTTTCTGAATTTTATTTACAAGCTTAAAAATTACAATATAGTTTCTTAAAAATAAAGTCGTAATCAGTAAACATACACATTAGTTATTTATCAATGAGATTTTTTCTGTTGTACATTCGATGACAAATTCTTAACATCTGGTTCATATTTCTTCACTTTTAGTAACACACACGACCAACTGAATACATCAGTCATTCTTTTTCTTGTATTACATTTTATGAAATTCATTTCTGAAAATAATGACTCCCAAGCGATGTAGAAGAGAAAATTGATAATATTGCTCTCGCTAGTTTCTTTAAGTCGCTAAAGATTTCTGGAAAGGCGTTCCAATATTTCATTATTTCTTCTTCTGCATATTTATTAATTACGTTCGTTGATCGATCGCTTTCAATTATTTCCAAATTCAACTATTTAAAAATTAAAAAAAAATATTTTTGAACGTGGAAATAGTTCGCACTGACAAATGTATGGAAGTGAAGCCTGGAGCTGGCAGAAGAGGAACGAAAGTAGATTGAATGCAGTTGAGATGAGGTCCCTTAGTCGTATGTGTAGTAAATCCATGTGTGATAGAGTAAAGAATGAAGATATTAGGAATGAATGTAAAGCTGATCGTAGCATAATACAGAGAATAAAAATAGGGTCACTCAGGTGGTTTGGGCACGTTGAGCGAATGAATGAGGAAAGAATGGTAAGAAAGATATATGATGCAAGTGTTGACGGCGCCAGAAAGAGAGGGCGACCACGGAAGACGTGGCATGATCGGATTAACCAGATACTGGAAGATGGTCCTGTTAGAAGCCTGAACAACCGTCGAGCTTGCATGCGAAGATGTATGAATGTAGACGAAGCGAAAGTTGTATGTCAGGACAGAAGAGCATGGCGCTCTTTCCTCTCTGCCTACCCCCACGGGGAATCGGCGTGATGGTAAGTAAGTAAGTAAGAAATAGTTCGCGTGCCTTCCGAATTCTCAAACGTGCCACCTCGGGCACGCGTGCCCCAGGTTCGCCACACCTGACCTATACCACTGTATTTGTCTTACTGCACTCTGTGTGCACTCAGAGTGAGACATCTCTCACGGCGCGGTAGGTACTCTGCTGGTTTTCTGCTCACGGGATGGAGATAAGGGGGGCGGCTGTCCCGAGAGGAACAGTTTAAGGAAATATCACGTGGAAGCGATTGCCTCCCGCGCCCTGCTCAGCGGCGCGCCCGTGCTGCGGTTATAATTAACTCTAGTGTGAGGAGCACTCCAGTGGCGTCGCTTGATTGCCATTTTACTTTGGCAATTTAAAATATTCAACAAGAATTCCGAATTTAATTTATGAATGTACTTTTGCGCAGTTTTTTGCATTAGTGACAAATTCATTAATGATTGGGTATTGAATGAATATATCGGGAGTGCACGTTGCAGCTGGTCTTAGAATAGTGAAAAGGAACAAGTAGCCGAGGTGGTTTGGTCGTGTGGAATAAATGGAGATGGTTCAAAACCAAATTGTTTAATCAATTAAAAAAGTCGAAGAAATAATTAATCGAAAAATTTACGTTAATGTAACCCGCCATTCCCGGATAGAGTGAACGTCCGTTGGATTGAATCCCAAATTTTTCAGAACAAAACTGGATTTTTGTCACAGGAATATTATTTCAAATTATATTAATCATATCCTAGTGTATCGTAGTAATTCGGATAAATTTTATTCACACAGATAAAATATATTATTTAAAAAACTCCAAAAAGTCTATAAAGATGTCTCATTAGCGACGTCTGTGGTTATTCAAGGTGAATGAAAAAGCTTTGGTGCTGGCCGCGTGGAGGATCGTTAGAACTCACATGTGAAACGTGGTGCATAATTTAAATATATATACAACTTCCAAAAATTAGTAAACATGGTATTCTATTATGGGTGGAAATGGCGAACGTTACATTGTGTGAAGTGAACACTTAAGCCAGCCATACGATAGGTCGTAAGCCCTATTGACACCCAAAAATCTTCTATACCTACTTTCCCATAAATATACCGTTTCGTCTCTGTGAGACATCTGTATATATATACATTGATTGAAAATATTTTTTCGTCAATTTGATTTTTCTGTATGTCTATTCTACAGCCGCCTCTACACTACTAGCGAAGTCGGCCGAAGTGAAGCAAATACGATAGTGTAGAGGGGTACTTCGTGCTACTTCGGCTCGCCGCGGACGACTTCCGGAAGTTGTCGGTTTTTGGGCCGAGTCAAAGGAATCGAAGTGACCCGAAGTTCGTGCGAAGTACTATTCTATCGGACAACTGAGTTCCTCGCAGTGTAGACACATACTTCGGGTTACTTCGGACTTCGGCCGACTTTGCGAGTAGTGTAGTGCCGGCTTAATACATTAATAAATTTGTTTAAAAATTTACAGAACTTTCCTCTGAAATTGTAATTTCACAATAATAATGTGTTTTCTTTAATAGTTATAACATTCTCAGTACAATAAAATCCGATATATTTGAAGACGTTTTTGAATAAATGTTTTTGTGGTTTTCTTAATATTGCGCGTGGCAACACTGCACGCTCCTGCAGACACTTCCGTCGAGGCTCTGAATTTTCCCGAACTCGGGAATCACCTTCCTCAGCGCCCGCGCGGCGGAAGTCGTCTGCCGGAGACGGAACCCGACGCGAGAATGACGGATTCGAGCCTCTCCGGATATGCTATTAAAGGAGGCTTTCAAGGTAACGGTTGAGATTGTGCCGCAAAAAGGCTGCAGCGTTACTTGTTCTTAAAACGTTACGTACTCGTTGTTTTTATATGTAACGTTACATCTGATGCAGCCTACTCCGGTCTTTATGTGAAACAAATTGTAGATAATTGAGTTTCGTTATCTGAATGTGGACAGAGTTCCTAGTCAAGCGAATTATATATTCAATAAATTCTATGTTTTCGATAGTAAACCAAGTTTTTATTATGGTCCCTTTCTCATTTACTAGTGGAAACAGGTTTCGCGCCTACCCCACGCGTCGGGCTCGAGTCGGGCAACGCTACGAAAGCGAGTAATAAAAAATTCAAAAAATCCAAAATTATACTATAATTATTATTATTTTTAAACGAAATTTGATAGATCATTTTTATCGTCGCCACGAGTCTGCTTGCAAAGTTTCAGCTCGATTGGATCACGGGAAAAGGGTTAAAAATCGATCCAAAGTGTTTTCGACAGACAAGCAAGCAAGCAGACGCTACGAGTTAAAAGAAAGGGAGTTAAAAAGTAACCCATAAAAATCAAGTTTTTATTATACTTCCTTTCTTTGTAAAATATAATAAAAATTAAAGACGAATTAAAACATATAACATAACACTAAACTTACAGTAATTTAATATATTTCTAAAATGTCAGATGTTCTGAGCTTTGATAAGACACTTCATGCTTTGAAGATTAAATTCTAAAAACATTTGTCAGTCAATTTAGATTTTCGAAATCGTAGTGAAGTACCTATTATGTATACCGATGGAGTAATTCAAATTTAGAAAATATTCCGCGACGTTATCGGGCCGCCTTTGCTAGTAATCAAACTTTTGTAAAGATTCCAATTTGAAAAAACTATTAAAAATTTGAAAAATCCAAAATTATACTATAATTATTATTTTTTTAACGAAAATTTGATAGATCTTCTTGATCGTCGCCACGAGTCTACTTGCCAAGTTTCAACTCGATTGGATCACGGGAAAAGGGTTAAAAATTGATCCAAAGTTTTTTCACCCGGCAAGCCGGCAAGCTGGCAAGCAAGCAGACGCCACGAGTTAAAAGAAAGGAAGTAAAAATACACATCGAACTTGATTTATAAATTACAAGAGCACACACTACGTATGGTCAAGAGAGTTTCAGCTGATTTTGACCCAAAGTCTTCAACAACATGCATTTTTTTTTAACGAATATAATCCGTTAATAAATTCCAACGAAAATATTAAATACCTAATAAAATCCTGGATTAAAAATATGGAAAGATACAAAATTGGTGCTCTCACCTAAACAAATTGATGCTTTCGTTTATCACTTATTTTTGTACGTTTTTTAATTACTTTATTTGTATTTTTTTTTCACTTTTTTTATATACTTATATTTTTTATGTTCATTTATCTAACTTAAATAAGTATGTAGATATTTCTTTGATATTTGACACTTGACAATATCTTAATGGAGAAGTTTCCTACTTTTTCAGTGTGAATGAACGGAAATGAAAATTTGATTAAAATTGAATAAAACGTTTCTGGATGATCTCGTATAGTGTTTGATTATTCTAGGTAGAGGAGAGGAGTAGCCTATATATTATTTTATGTGATTTTTAAAATTTCAAGCAGTACATTTTTTTTGCATCCATCCAGCTATCTTCAGCGTTACCCTTGGTGGGTCCTAGCTGTCTCCAAGAATGCTCTGTCTCTCTCCATGCTGCTCTGTTGCTGGCTGCCATTTTCCAGTTTTGCTGCCCCAGGGCCCGGCAGTCCGCAACGACACCATCCAACCACCGCAGTTTTGGTCTTCCGACACTTCTTCTACCCATTGGGTCATTAAACAACACCCTTTTTGGGGGCTCCAGATCACCCATACGGTGTAGATGTCCCAGCCAGTGCAATCTGTTAATCTTAATGAACTTGACTACGCTGACGTCCTGGTAAAGGTCATAAGCTTGGTGTTGTATCTTTTTCGCCATGTTTGACCGTCATTAATTGGTCCATATATTCGGCGTAAGATTTTTCTTTTAAATGTGTCTAGTCTTTTTTCGTCGTGCTTAGTTAAGGTATATGTTAAGACTGGTCTAATAAATGTCTTGTAGAGCGTGGCTTTAGTTTTTCTGGACAGTAGGCGTGACCTCAATTGTCCAATGGGACCAAAGTAACTCCGTTTTGCTGCAAAGATTCTTTTCCCAATCTCTACACTAGTGTCATTGTCGTTAGTAACAATGGAACCGAGGTATGTGAATTGTTACACTGTTTCAAATGTGTAGTTACTGATGGTTGTTGAGGACTGGCTGATTCCGGATATCATTGTAACTGGCATATACTTTGTTTTTGTCTCATTGATTCGAAGTCTTATCCTTCTGGCTGATGATTCCAATGCCGAAAATGTTCTCGAAGGGATGATTCAGATCTTGCGATAATGTCGATATCATCAGCATATGCTAATATTTGAACTGACTTTGTATGTATGGTCGCATTCAATTCAATGCTCGAATCCCTTATGGCTTTCTCCATTTCAACGCAGTTACCATACATTACTGTCTATTCCTGAAAATTGCTTCCGTGGTCCAATTATTTGAAGCTTTTATAGGTATCTATGTTTGAAAGTTGAGAGAAACTCGGGCTTGTTTAAGGGCTCATCAGCCCACTCTGTATGCCCCGCCCACCTCGACCTCCTCGTGGTTATCTGTGCCTAGTACTCGAAGAGTCTTACAACCCCCCGTGTACATGAAATAAAAATAAATTGTTAGTGTTGCGTTAAAAACACGACTAAGTGCTAAGTGTCAGTAATGTGTGCCTGAAAAGTGCCTTTAAAATATAAATTTTGTTTCTTCACGGTTTTACGGTTTTAGTAATTCCAAATAACTTTGTTATTTATGTAGAGAGTATCTTCATATAAATGTTGGAAATCAAGTACTTGGTCAATGGTTCAGAGTCAAAGTGCAATTTTCAGAACAAAATAACACTTTTAATAAGCCTTTAAATCATATTTAACTGTAAATGGTTACTGATATTTTATACGAACCGTATGTTTTTCCGAGAAACGATTCTCTAACGTTTCGTTGAAGTCGTATTCAACGTCATTAGGAGAACTACCTGTACCAACGGAGGTATAGGGCGGACTGTGTCCGCCCATGTCCGCCCCAGTCCGCCCTATACCTCCGCGGGTACAGATCGTTCTCCTGATGACGTTGAATACGACTTCAATGAAACGTCGAGAATCGTTTCTCATAAAACTTACGGTTCGTATAAAATATCCGTAACCATTTACAGTTATATATGTCTAACGACCCTAATAATAATCTTAACCCTTTAAATTATCTAAGTATTGACTCTGAATTTATTTCTATACCCAAAAAGTCACTGTACACAAACGGAACTATAGCATCGTTCTTAAATCCACAATCACTGAATGTTTCTTGAATATTTCACACACTTATTATCCAATTCCTCAATTTGCACAAATTATCTCTAGTCACCCGCCTGTGGAACACTTTTTATTGGGCTGCTTTTATTGCACCGATCACTTTCGATAATATTCCGCTCAACTTAATATAATCTTTCCGATTATCTGTCACTCGCATATACACGCGCTGGTCATACTGCTTCGCTGGTAATATCGTGCTCGTCAAAGTCAAACAACGACTGTTCGGCGCCCCATTCGCTTCCCTTTTTTATACAAAACATGTTGGTTTTCGAATGTTCGAGATCGTTCAACACATTTCTATTATTTTCTCGACATTTACAGTGTTTACGAGAATGTCGAAGTCCATTCCATTGTGGAATATGCGAGAGATTTCGATAGTGCGTAATTCCTTCCGATTCTACCATCTCGTTTCAATATTTTTATTTAAACTTTGTACTACACACACATTTCCTTCTCTAGCTGAATAGATTGATACAAAAATTGTAGTTAAGTTAGCTACGAGGAGGTGGACTGGTCCTTTCAGAACTATAGTAGTAATAGTATAGAGGCGGCCCTCGTAGCGCAGTGGGTGTGACACTGGCTTCCCACACCGAGAATTCCGGCTTCGATTTTCGGTGAGGTCACAATTTTTATCTATGTGTTATACTCAAGCCTGGGCGTTTTGTGATGTATTTCGCTTCTGTAATTAGGCCTCCTGGCCTGCTGAAGCGTAAAATAAAAATATAGTTGACTCATATTCGGCCGTATTCTGAAATAAGGAATGTTGCTATTTCTGTATCTAGACAGTTATTGTATTACATAGTAATGCCGCCAATTTTGAAGATTTGAGTTCGATTGGTTTGAAATTAATGAATTCAATTAATCAGAAAGCTCTTTATTCATAATTGTTAATAACGTTTATTTACGTTTTACAGCTTTCTGATTGATTGAATTCATTAAATTCAAACCTGTCAAACTTAAAACGTCAAAATTGGCATCACAATGTTATAAAATAACTGTCAAGATTCTTATATATCATTCTATAATATGTACTGTTTTTTTTCTTTTTTTTTTTTTTTTTTTTTTTTTTTTTTTTTTTTTTTTTTTTTTTTTTTTTTTTTTTTTAAATAGAGATGCGAACATGGAATACATGTCACATCAATATTCTTACTATTTTCAAACTAAGCTAAACGCTTGTGCTATGAAAATAGGACTAACTTGCTAGTCTGGAGTGAGGTTCGAACCCGCGACCTTTGGATCACGAGGCGAGTGACCTAACCACAAGACCAACAAGCTACTTTATCTATATTTAATATTTACATACTCAATTAATTGAAAAATCTTATATTTATGTATTGTTTTGTTTTATATCTTTATTATTACGTTACAACAATGAGCTCTATACTCTGTTTAAGGAGCCAGACGTCACAAAATTTATAATACTGGGAAGACTTCGGTGGCTGGGTCATGTGGGGAGAATGTCCGAGCATCAAGTCCCTGCTGAACTCAAGACCAATAGGGCGAAGGAGCTTAGGAAGGCCAAAATTAAGATGGAGTGACAACGTCCTCAAAGACATCTCTGCCTTGGAGCTTCGGAACTGGAGACAGCTAGTACTAGTCCGAGATGAGTGGAGGAAGATTATTGAGGAGGCCAAGACCCACCAAGAGTTGTAGTGCCAAGAGTGATGATGATGATATCTTTATTATTTTGTTCTGACTAGGTGACTGCTCATCTCGGCACACGTTCTTCCTAGTGAGATGAGCAGCTTCATTTCCTGTGTCATGTATCGAGATGAAGATAAATAAATAAAATAAAAATAAAGATACAGAAATAGCAGTATTGCTTATAAATTTTAAATAAAAATATTTTAAAATAAAATATTGCGCCACGAATTAACTGCCGAATAATTCAATGGTATTAAATTAGGTTTTTATTATTCTGAATTACTGTTGTCGCGATATAATGGCGACTATTAATTGATCGAATTGAACCGAACTGACAAGTGTGAATTACAATGCGACTTAATGCCTTCGCGGTCCAGCGCGCCGGAAATAAATTGTATTTATCAGCCGAATTAAATTAATCGAGGATAAAGGAGGAATATTTATTGGTCCTTTACTTACAATTCCACGGCTCATTTATGCTAAGTGGATTCCGCGGCGTCTTTTGCAACCAAGAATGAAAGTCTTAATAAAATAATGTTCAAGTCAATAAAGCAAACTGACGCCTGAATAGCAGTATAAAAGATGTATTAAGGTACAGATACACATGCTTATTAGTGGCATGCCTCTTAGTGGCATGCTCATAAATCAACCAGCGGTTGTATGGCTAGTGGCATGCTCGTTACTAGCGATGTGCGTAAACACATGCCACTTATAAGCAAGGCCTAGAGAAGGTCGATACTGCGCATGCTCACGTGCCACTAAATAAGCATGTGTATCTGTAGCTTTATAGATGTATCACAGGGACGAAATTATATTTTTTTTATGGGAAAGTAGGTATGCAAGTCTTTGGGTGTTCATAGGACTTACGTCCTATCGTACGGCTGGCTTAAGTGATAACTTTACACAGTGTAACGTTCACCATTTTCCACGCATGTTAGAATACCACTATAAAATGTTTGGAAGTTGTATATATTTAAATTTTACAACGTGTTTCGTATATGACGCCGCGCTGAGTTGTCGCGTTTGATAGGCGATTCAGTGCGAAGTACGCGTGAGCGCGAACGACGCCCAGTGTGGCCAGTCGTGAATTGCGAAGTGATATACGGGGTGTCCCGTATCTCGACGTCAAGTCGAAATCGGGTGATAGGCCAAGTTATAAGAAAAATATTTTAAAGTAATGTGTTTTAAAAATTATAAGCATTTAAAAAAAATCAAAAAATCTACATCTTGTGACGGTAGTTTCACTCCTGTTGCTACAAATCTTTATTTTTATTCATTTTTTTATTATTATGTAATCCTGAATAATGCTTCTGTAAACTTTTGTCCAAAATTCAACACCAACTGATCTAGCTTGGAAGAAAATGTTAATTTTTTACCAAACCAAGTATTCAAAATCAATACTTTGCCCAGTTTTAACTGACTGTTTTTTTTACATTTTTTAAAATATTATTCTAATAACTATTACGACTTGGCCTATCACCCGATTTCGGCTTGACGTCGAGATACGGGACACCTGTATAAAGCAAAAAATCGAGTACCTAAGTAAACACGTGTTACCCAGTATAATGAAGTGTTCATTTACGAGTGATATGCTGCGAAATAGTGTAATTTAAAGAATGGCGTTAAGTTTGATTCGTTTTAAGAGACTTTGCGCATTTAATAGTTTATTAACCATCAATCAATAAATCGCAAATTAATTTTCAGTGTTTCTTTCATTCTTCTAGCAACCGCGACAGGTGACACAATGTTATTATATTCTCTGCGAGGGGACCGCTAGATTATGGGATAATAATGAATTCTTCTAAATTATCTCCACCGTTCAGGCTTGCCAGAGAAGCTGTGTCACGGAAATGTCCACACGATTCCACGATGGATCACTTACCGGATGGTTACATTACGATGAAGCCGAGATACGTTGTAACATGCGCTGCAATTTTATAGCCGCTCATGAATCATCTTTAAACCTCTATCAAATTTTTATAATTTTTAAAACGACGGACAAACTACGTTATCTTTATACAAGTTCGTTTTAAAGAGAATTACATATTTTATATATTTGATCATAAACAATATTGATTGTATTATTTGTATATATTTTGGACCCAAATTACTTAATTGCATGCTTGATGAATTAAAACAATCCGGGCTAACCACAATTTACAACCCTAACATAAAATACAAAATAAAACAGTGGATCCGAAACAAGGGGAGAGATAAAATAGGCACACTTACACAAACACACGAACACAATATAACCTCATATATATGATATATTTTCTATTATATTACTTTATTATCTATTTACTATGTTTTGAAACTATTTTTTGAACCTACACAATATTGTAAACTATGCCTGTTTCAACACAGATATTTCTAGTGAGACAGGCACAGTCCAAACAAAATTTTATACTTAAAATTAAATAAAAATAAATAAATCTGCTTATATTATTTGATTAATTACACCAACATGTTTCCGAAATACCTTTTCATCGTCAGGGTGTTGTATAACTGTCAAAATATCACAGTGAAATGTCTTTTGTTTTTCTAAATTATTTGAAATTTTTTTTTTATATATTATTACTGAAGTTAAATATTTTTTAAAAATGTCAATCTACAATGTTGCTGAATCAATTGAAAAAATATTGACATTATTTTATTACGAATTGGTCACGCAGAATTTACAGTCATGTATCTGATCTACTTCACACATCTCGTTAGTGTGTTGAATTGATTAAAATTCAGTTATTTCAAGAAGAGTGATTAGTGTGAAATTGCAGGAATTAAAGAATAGTGCTCCGATTAAATTCGTGCCCAGTGATTTTTGGTGATAAATAAAAACTTTGATTTTACGTGCTTCATTTGTCTCCCATCACCACGACCCCATGACAATATGTTAGTTTTGGATGTACGACTTACATTTTCGTTTTTAAATATTAGCGCATACAGATGAAAAGAACATTCTGTTGTTACTCCCTTTCTTTTAAAGGTACAGATACACATGCTTATTAGTGGCATGCCACCAAGTGCTTATAAATCAACCGGCGGTTGTACGGCTAATGGCATGCTCATTACTAGCAATGTGCATACACACATGCCACTAATAAGCAAGGCCTAGAGAAGGTCGATACTGCGCATGCTCACGTGCCACTAAATAAGCATGTGTATCAGCACCTTAACTCGTAGCATCTGCTTGCTTGCTTGACGAAAAAACTTTGGATAGATTTTAAATCCTTTTTACTATGATCAAATCGAGCTGAAACTTTGCAAGCAGACTCGTGGCGACGATCAAAATGATCTATCAAATTTTCGTTTAAAAAAAATTAATAATTATGATATAATTTTGTATTTTTAGAAATTTTAATAGTTTTAAAAATTGTAAACCATACAGATGTTTGATTACTACCAACAGCGACTGACGACGTCACGGAATATTTAAAATTTGAATTACTCCGTCGGTATATGGAATAGGTACTTTACTAAGAATTTCGAAAATTTATGACAATTGGTTCACAGATGACAGCAAAATTCACAAATCTATCAAAATCTTGATTAAATTGACTGACAAATGTTTTTAGAATTAAATCTTCAAAGCGTGAAGTGTCTTATCAAAGCTCAAAACATCTGACATTTTAGAAATATATTAAATTCCTGTAAGTTAATGTCATGTTGTATGTTTTAATTCGTCTTTAATTGTTGTTATATTTTACGAAGAAAGTGAGTATAATAAAAACTTGGATTTTATGGGTTGGTTTTTTAAAAAAATATTAATTCTGTTAAATTCAATTCGAAAATCTTTTCTTCAGCTGTAACGTATTTTAATTTAGATTATTTTAATTAATTTTTATGACTGTATAAATAAGACAAAAAGCAATATTGACAAAAATAAGATAAAACGTTTTTAAATAAATTTTAGGGCAAATCTTAGGGCGGAGATTTTTTTTTGTCATCTTTTAATTTCACTCTCCCTAAAGATAAAATTGTAGCACTAAAGTATTTGCATTAAATAACAAAACACTCCATCAACCCTCCACTTCAGGGCGGCCCGCAGATCGCTGATAGCTTTGCAATTAAATAAAGGGGTGATAGAATTTCCCTTCATTAACTTTTATTTTCGATTCAGGTTTCAACTCGGAGAGTAAAGAAAGAATTTCGAAACGGAAAATGATATTTAAATACTGCGGGACATTTCTAGGAGGAAAGCGTAAAGATTCTACCTAAGATTTTAAATTGTATAATATATTACTGAAAAACGATTTATTTAACGTGGGTTCTGAATTAATTAGGAGATGATAGCACCTTATCGTGACTAGGTAAGTAGAATATTTAATAGTGAACCTGTTAGAATCCTCTACTGTCCATGTGAGGAAATATGCCAAGTTATTTTTTTATTTATTTATTTAATATTCATGGAAGACCAACATAACAAGCGTAACAAAGAAGCATAGAAAACATTTATATAATATAGATGGCCAATTACAGGTCTTCACATTTAGAAATATGTTAGTAATGATAATATGTTATGAAGTAAACTTAGGCATGTTAAGAATTGTATAACATGAAAGATTAAAAAAGTTAAAAAAAAGCAAAAGAGACTTAATTATTAGCAGAAAAACATAGGCATGTTAAGAATAATACAAAAAGAATGGACAAGAGAAAAAGAGACTTAATTATTAAGTAGAAAAAAAATCTGCATTGAAATTTTTTCTTAATCTTGTGTGGCTGCACTATCCAATAATCTTATCAGTTTATTGAATGCATCGCAAGGTATGTTTGGCGAGAGATGTGTGATTTTTAATTTGACAGTGTGAAATAGGAACGGCATCGAAGCAAGAGCGGACACGGTTAGATCTAAACATCTCAGAATTACCGAGATGAAGACCCTAAGACCCATTGCGGGCAAGACCCTCAGAGACAGAGACCTCCAACATACATTGTAAGATGAGCAGGCAGAGAAGGCGTTTCTGGAGGGACCATGACAAGAGAACGGAGCAGACGAGACTCCCCAGAGCCGTGATGCGCGGGATTCCAGAGGGGCTCCGACCGCCAGGGAGACCACCAAAGGGATGGAGAGAGAACTGGACGTCCTCGTCACAAGACCAGGACTGACCTGTCAACACAGATCAAGGATCTAACAAAATAAGAGCAAGAAGAAAATAGGAAAGGCTGTGTAGTCGAAGTCGTTGAATTATGGTATTTTATGCTGAACCCAAGTCGTCAGAAATCGAAAAATATTATGATACGAGTACTTCATAAAGTAACAAATATGTATGCTTCAGAAGTCTGGGGCGAGTCAAATCGTTAATGACGGATGCATGTATTAAACATTCCGAATACTTTCATGTGGACGGTCATTCTTTCGCGTATTACGCAAATGTCGCTGGAGCGTATATATGTTACAGCGAATTTGCATTTTTAGTGAGACTATACTTTCACTAGTAAAAATGTACTTTTCCCGGTCGGGCAGAGTGGGGGCAGTGAAAACATCTAAATCAACGAATTCTCAGATTCACTACACATAATCCGTGAAAATACATTACTCAAAGCATAGACAATATATCGGTGAAACCATCAATTTGTACACGTAATTCTTAAAGCGTAGAAAGTATAAAGGCGGCACTACACTAGGCGATTTTTATTCATTTTGCGGTCCTATTTTAACTCCTAAATTAAAATAGGACAGCGGCACCGCAAAACGAATACGAATCGCGAAGTAAGGTGTCGGCTGAAAGATCGCGCACTCGGGTTTTTTATGATATCTGACGACTGCCGGAACAAAACGAGGTTATGTCACCATGTAAATATTGGGGGGTTAAGGGAAAATTTTTATTAATGAATATGTATTTTGTCAATTAAGTTTATTAAATATGTTTTTTTTATAACAATACAACAAAAGTTTATTTCTTACAAATATAGAAACATAAATAAACATACACCCGGTATTATTAATTTTAAATGAACCTTTAAAAGTGCGTCAAGTAACAAACACTCGATGCGAAAAATACAAAAATCAAAGAGATTCTAAGTCATCATTTACGTTTGAATTCATTCAGATTCTTCCGCATTTCCAATTTTCTATCTTTTTATCAAAAATGTGTCTAATGTCGTTTGCGTTTCTTGTTTGCGCACGTGTAAGCACGGGTGGTAGACGTACAACATAAAGTGCGCGGTTTTTAAGTTCGCAAACTTACTCGGCTCGACGTCGGTGACAGACGTGAAGCTTGCTCGCACCGTATCATTTTTATGAGTTTAATCGACTGTCTTTTGAATTATAAGATGATCAGAATTTCGTAAGTGTTCGCGATTAAAATTTTAAAAATATATTACGTTTTAGTTACCTACCTAAACTAATCATTGAATATCAAAGACCAGTCCAGAAGTGTGACAGTTCGAGAAACAGAACTATCGCCACAGAATAGAGAATATGCTATCGCTCAAAGGATAAAAATTAGAAATACTGTCGCTTTGTGATGACTTTGGACTAGACTAGTGTAGAATGAGACACAAAACGCAAAATAAATTTTGAAAAACAAGGTCCATGTGCCATTAGAATCTTGTTATAAAATCATATAATGAAGAATTGGTGCAGACGAAACTTTCAACACTTCAAAATGACTATTTTAATAATATCCGTTACCTACATAATGTTGATTTGCACAGAAGAAATTAATAATGCAGTAAGAACCTTGTTCACGCAATGACTTATTAAATTGTTATTCAAGGCCCGGTTGTTTCAATTTGGATAAATAAAAGTTCGTTTAAAAGCATAGATTTTACGGAAACGGATTTCAGACTTGTCAAATTTAATTTTTGACAGTTCGGAAACCAATAAATTCACTAGTAAGTGCAAGTTAAAATATTGTATTCATTTCTATTGGTGAAAAACTCTTTGAATATGATAAGAATGACCTTGAATATACTTTCTCTAAAATGCCAGTGAATGATGGACTCACTAGAAAATCAGATTCACTGTAACATATACACTCTTGAGCTGATCGGTCTTAACTTAACTTCGCTAGTAGACTGCATTGCCTAGGTAATCAACACTGTAAAGTTGATATATTTCATGCCGTACACTACGCATATTCTATCAATCTACTCATTTTACCGATCGGAGACCCCATCTCATCTTAGAACTCTCATCTCGTCTTCTAATTAATAGTTTTCCTATATTTTATGTGACCTATTATTGTTGTATTTATCTTGTTAAAATTTTCTCATTTTTTAATCACTTTTGTATCTACTGTTTACGTATCGTATTTTCTTTTACTTCTTACTAATTTATTTCTTAGCATTTTCTACAAATTTATTGTTGCTTATTCGGCAGTATTTCTAAAATAGCAATGTTGGGATATTAATATTGTTATCCCAACACTTAATAGACGAGAATAAAAAAATACATAAACGAGAAGTAGGTATACGTTGGTGTTTCTTCCATTCAGTTTCTACATGAAATAGAGTGGGAGAAAGAACTACATGACAGTAATCCGTCAAACGTCAAAATATAAATACGAGTCCAACGCTACAACGACAATTTTATCATAATTTTACATCGGGACGTTGTGGGAGGAGAAATTAATAAGCGCTAATGAAATACTTTTTTTCTATAAGCTTTGAATACACCATTAGTTCTTACTTATTTCATGTAATTTTAGTCGAAACATGAGAATTGTTAGGTTAGGTTTGCGATAGGTACTTCGGTAATCCGTTCGAAGCTCTGTCAGACCAGGTCGCCTGAATAAGAAGGTACTAGAGAAATCGATCTCTTTTCTAAAGGCATTGCAGACATCGGACACCACAAATAAACATATTTACTTTGAGAGAGATATGTGAAAATATACAAATCTCCTTATATGAGTATGGCGAACACCGTATACCGATGTATACCTACGTTATTATTTTTATTGTCGTTTATTAAGGCCCGGTTACGCAATCTGAAGTAAATTTTACTAGAGTAAAATTAACCCGAGTAACTTTTTTTACCATCAGCTGAGAGTAAACTCGATTTCGGGTTGCACAAACGTTTTTTTTACCACTGTCAAACCAATAATAAGGCTAATCGTTTTTCACCACTGGCAATACGTACTTTTGCGGTTCAAAACCAGTTCAAACAAACCACTCTATTCTATGAAACAAACGTCAAACCATCCCTAAAATATAGCGAAATTAAAAGATTCATTTTAACATTTATAAGTGACAAATGTCACTTTTTCAAATCAGCTGTGAGAGAACGGCCTTTTTTTTACAAACGTTTTTACCTTTACCCACCGATATTGGAGAGTAAAAAAAAGTTACTCATGTATGTACTTGGTCGGGTAAAATATTTTTTACCATCGATGGCGCAACCCGTTTTAGTAAAAAAAGTTACCCGAATAACTTTAAAAGTTACTCGAATAACTTTAAAAGTTACTGGAGTAACTTTTCTTACCTTTATTTTAGATGGCGCAACCGGGCCTAAATGTTGGGATAACAATCTTAAGATCCCAATATTGCTATTTTAGAAATACAGCCGATTGTATTTTCTTATGACTTTTTGTATTTATGTTGTTGAAATTATTTAATTTTTTGTCATGTTATTATTATATTACTTAGATAGCCACTCTTCTTTATATAATGCAAAAGCCCGAATCAAAAGTGTGTTATTAACAAATAAATAAATTGTTAATAGAATGCATTTGATAAATATTAATAAACTTTTACCAGTCATATTCAATACTATTTCATTTATTTAAAAATGCAATACTGTCAGTGAAGGCGCGTCGGAAGTGTACAATTTGTACTAATTGAAACACGAAGCGCCGCTAAATATATCGATTAATCAATTAATAGAAATCAGAAATTTTGTGGTGATTTTTCGTGAAACCGAAAGCCATTAACCGAATTAGCACTGAAACCACAAATACCGGACACGGACAGATACTCATCCATCAAACAGGCTTTATACCATAATAGATTTCCACTAAAGTACACGTATACTTCATCAGATTTCACTCTAAATTAAGAGGCAAATGGATTTCACATTCATGAAATAAATGTTGAGGCTGCATTCTCTCCAATTATTTACGGCTCGAATTCATCAATTTAGGATATAAGGCTGATGCTGGTACGGAGTGCATACAGGTAGGGTGTATGAAAAATTGAAGGGTATACTATGGGTGAATATAAGATCTATACCTATAAAACTCAATGTCTATATTGTCACGTGTCATTAATGAAATCGCTGGGATTTAATACAGGATTTATTGATTACTGAATAATGAATCAAACTAACGTACGAAGTCACTTATCACTATTAAATGTAACGGTATTTCTTAAATTAAACTATTTCGCAAATTTATCACTCGTAAATAGACACTTTATATTCGCTTTGACACTTTATTCACTATTCATTAGAATATTTCATCCAATTTCCGCACTTATTAACTTCGCTTCGGTTTATCTCGCTACCGTTTATCTAGAACTTTCCGGAATCTTCGCTGTCGAATTACGGCTCTCCTGGCCGTCCTGGCAACTCGCGACTCGCAGTTACCTTCGCTTCTGTTATCGCTGTCAGACGCGCGCGCCCAGAACAAAAACTTTTCTTACTCCCGTGTATCATATTTATATTGCTAATGCTGTTATCCAGACGTTTCCAGTGTTTACTAGCAAGTACTCGTAAATTCCAGATGTTCCTGGAAACTTACAGACGTCCCTCGAAAGTTGGAGATAATTCCAGATCCTTCGTTAGTATTATTGTCCCAACTTCTAACAACTGTCACTTGACAGAAGTGCGTGATTCTTTTTAGCCTCGTTACAATATGTATGTCTGTCTGTTCTCTATACAAATCTACACCGGTTGATTTTTAGATTTGATATTTTGACGTTTTATTTTTATTTATTCATTTATTTATTTATCTTAATTATTTAGTTCCACAAATAATGTGTGGGCTAATACAGATTTCACTTAGACATATTGCATTCCATCTAGTCATTTAAAAGTTTTTACCATAAAATTTTTGCACTCCTGTTTAAACCTCCTTATATTCACCGTGTTTTGAATTCCCTCTCGCAGGCTATCGAAGATTTTTAGACCTTTGTACATCATACAATTTTGTGAGGTGTTTTCTCTTTCTTCGGTAGTCTTATGTTGTCGCTTCCTCTTGTATATTGTAAGAATATAAATCCTTATTCAGCTTCATCCTGTCATCAAAGTATTTGGGTACTAATCCATGTTTAATTTTAAATATTTGCACCATTACATTATATATTATTCATCCTATTTGTATATTTTGCATTTATTTCTTCATTCAGTTAATTTATATTGCAACAATGAAAAACACAAAATGACCGAATATATATATATATGTGCAACAGTAGTATTCTTCTCAGAATTCCATGAAATACATGGCACAAATAGATTTTGATTGGCGTACAGTATATTTTCTTAGGTTTTCACGGCCACTCAGAGTCTTCAGGTTTATGTTTTCTGGGGTATTATGCCGTGTTATTACGACCTTTCCGGCCGACGTTTCGGATCCCATTGCAGGGTCCATCGTCAGGGCTGATGTGTTGTCGTGAATGTTGGTGTTGTGGTTAAGTATCGGCTTGCAATACCGTGTCGAAAGCATGGTGAGAACGTTGTCAGTGTTGTGTTAAGTATTGGCTCGCAATACCGTGTCGATACTTAACCACAACACCAACACTCACAACAACACATCAGTCCTGATGATGGACTCTGAAATGGGATAGTACGCGGCATAGTACCGCAGAAAACACAAACCTGAAGCGTCTATTTTCGTAATTTTTGAACAATTCCACTACCAATTTCAATATTTAATATTATATAATACGATGGATTCGTATTATACAAAATGAACAAACCATCTCTGCGTTCTTGAACATATTAAAATTCTTAGCTTCTTCAAAAAAAGCAAAATAATTTTGTGGTGACATCTATACCTATAAAACTCAATGTCTGTCTGTTCTCTATACAAATCTACGCCGTTTATCCGATTTGATTCAAATTTTGCATACTTATGCTTTAGGACCCGGCGGGTAACATGGGCGACATTTCCCCCTATTATTTTACCCCTTCCCCTCCCCCTGATATATTTTCTATGCAAATCTGTATAATTTGACCGATTGGGCTCAAATTTTGGAAACTTATTCTTTAGGACCCAGCGGGTATCATAGGCGACATTTCCCCTATTCTTTTACCCCTTCCCCTTCCCGATATATTTTCGATGCAAATCTATACCGTTCAAATAAGCGTGACCTCTTAAACGCCACAACGCAACGATATTATTTTTTGTACATACATAATTTATATTATATACCGAGATAATCGTCGAGGAATAAGATTTAATTTTAATTGCCTTAATTAACTATAATCGTAGTTTGCAATGGTTCCCATTTCGTTGTTATTTCCGTACCTAATTCTACCCACATACTTTTCTCGGCGGACTATTTAGATGCTTCCCGAGGGTGGTGTAGGTGCTGGCAATATCGTACGTCATTTGAGCACTCCCTCGAGAGCTTCCTATTCCCCGCACCATTGTGCATATTTATTTTATTATTATTTTTAGACAAAAGATTACTTAAAGTAGATTTAATATTATCTTTTAAATGAAATGTGCATATAAATATGCTCGCTTTCAAAATTGTTACTTATTACATTTAAAAAATATATAAATGCCCACTCATTTTATTATGAAAATCTTTTTACTGCATCCAAAATTTTGAAACATAGGTGAAGATTGCCATAAATTCTAGTATTTTTTATAAATTTATAAGAGATGTATTTAAGTAAAAAATTAACATGGGCAATGTTGGCAGAAGTCCAGTTTATTTTGCCCGCCAAAAAAATCAAACATAATTTAGTTTAAATTTCAATTAATTAAATATTTATATTCTTTTTAAACTTTTTTTATTTGCTTCTTTCTCACTTATTCTCACATTTAAATGATCAACAATTGGTTTGTTGAATAATTAAAGTATTTATATAAACCTAAAAAGGTAGGTGGCGACTGAAAGACTTTTTATATACTGTCTTATGTTTGTGTTTATTTAGTAATGCACCTGCTGTAACTCGTCAAAAATTATGACACGTTGGTTCGCGTCTTTGCTAAGCCCTAGTATATATGTCCACGGTCCCATCTCCGGCCGTTTAATTTCGTTCTTTTAGCCGCGAATTCTAACGACATTGTGGACGGTACACGAAGTTACGGGGACAGACAGACAAGACAGACGGACAGACAACGAAATTATTATTTTTGATATGTATTAAGAAGTAAAAATCATGTGACCAATAAACCCTGTATCGTTATCGGCACTGAATATTGTAGTTTTTAAATCCTCCGAATTTTTTGACGCGATGTAGATGTAAATATTCCGGACAGAAATATTTTCTGACTCGTGGTATTCATTTTTATAAAATGTAGTTGAAATAAGTTATTAATGGCAAATAGCGAACAGGATTTACAGAGTCTAGTGACCTTCGAAGTGACCTTAATTTGAACGCAAACATGTCCAAAGTGATGGACATGTTTGCGTTCAAACGCAACGTCCAACGATGGATATTCGAGAAAGAGGAAAGTAAGACAACGTGTGAAATTCTAGTAGGTAATGAATGTTTGGAACAGGTAGATGAGCTTGTGTACTTGAGAAGTATGTTCGATAGAAGTGTAAATGTTGAGAAAGATATCGAGGGGAGAGTGACTGCGGGGAATAGGGTGAAAGGTGCTTTGAACGCAATAGTTTCTAATAGAAATATGTCTACCCAGGCAAAACTGATGTGAAGCTTGGAGCTGGCAGAAGAGGAACGAAAGTAGATTGAATGCAGTGGAGATGAGATCCCTCAGACGTATGTGTGGAAAATCCACTTATGATAGAGTAAAGAATGCAGATATTAGGAATGAATGTAAAGCTGATCTTAGCATAATTAATAGAATTAAAAAAGGGTCGCTCAGATGGTTTGGGCATGTTGAGCGAATGAATAAGGAAAGAATGTTACGAAAGATATATAATGCAAGTATTGATGGCGTTAGAAAAAGAGGGCGACCGCGGAAGACGTGGCGTGACCAGATTAACCAGATACTGGAAGATGGTCCCTTTAGAAGCCTCAACAACCAGCAAGCTTGCAGGCGAAGATGTATGAATGTGGATGAGGCGAGAGTTGTATGTCAGGACAGAAGAATGTGGCGCTCTATCCTCTCTGCCTACCCCCACGGGGAAACGGCGTAATGGTAAATAAGTAAGTAAGTAAGTAAGTTTAATAATCCACTTAAATGGTAACAGAAAGTCATATTTTTTCTTACTCGTATGTTCTGCTTGACAAAACCCTTAGGGATCCTTTTTTAAATTTTCCGTTAGCTTCTAGTTTGTTCTTTGTACACTTCTTGTGCATTCTGTGATTTTTGCACATTCGTTCATTCATCTTTTTCATATCATATCATCCATTCGTTCATTCATCGTTCATTCATATCATAATATCCATACTTACCGAAACTCTATTACGTAGATAGAGCTAGTCTTACTTCGGATGATAAATTCCAACCGGCGACATTAATATATTTTTTAAATAAAATTATTCCCGTGTTATAGAAAACTTTCATACCTACCGTTAATTTTTCCGAAGGCTTTATCATTTAGTACATTTTGTATTAAACTGTATGAAATGGTATATAATAAATTTTAATCGAGGCATTTTATAATTATAGATAATTGTAAAGAAGTGAAAATAAATAAATTATTTTTTACCCCCTAACCTCAAATAGAATATTTAAAGTAAAGGAATAAGTAGGTGGAGATATTTCAGAGGGGTGTATATATCCGGCAGGCTTCAACAATATCAACCGGTATTTGGAAATCTTTATAAAATAATTCCCCACTTCTCAATTGTACCAAAAATAAGTGAAGTACTACTGTTACTGTTAAATTTACTACTTACTTTGCACATACAATATGTGCAAAGTAGGTAGTAAATATAACAGTGGTGGTCAATCTTTGACCAAAGTCTTAATAATATTGTAACGAGATGATTAAAAATTATGTAAAAGAGATTGCGTACAAAATCCCTCGTAATATGCCGATGATGACAATAAGATCAAAGTCTCTAGTACCATCTAGGACACACTTTACTACATTCTGCAATTATCTATAACGGAAAACGTCGAAAAACGTTCAGAACATTATCGTAAGTAATAGGAAGCAAAACAACGTTCTCGATGATTCGAAAAACCAACACGTTGCGTATAAAAAGCAGAACCAGCGCTGCGCAGTGAGTCGTTGTTTTGACGGTTCTACCGGCGCTGTATCTGCCACTGAACGGCGGTCGAGGTGGCCAGTCGCGGAATTCGAAGCGAAAGATATTAAGCGAAATACTTACGTGCGTTAATTGAACGGAGATTTTTAAAAATAATGTATTATAATATAAAAATTAAATAAATAAACTAGCACTACCTGTATCGTCAAAAAAATTCTTGAAAACATTCCTTTTTTTCACCGAATTAACCTTAACCCCCCCTTAATCCCACTATCCATCTCATGAAGTTTTTGTCTATATTTGTATTGGCGGTAAAGCAGTATTTTCCCGTCAGCCAGTACTCCCCTGGCTCGCTTGTTTTACAAAGCCGGGAATTAAAATGAATTTGATGAAATTAACAGTAATGAGCGACTCCATTAAGCGCTCTCTGGTTACGAAGTATCGCCCCTGCGGGAGGCCGCGGCCACCGGACACCTGCCCCGGGCCTGTGCAGGGGTAGTTCTGGGCGCGGGTGGCGAAGGGTAGTCTAGGCGCCGGGGCGGCTCGCGTTTCCCGCTAACGTGCATATAAATTTTCGCGCTGTTGAAAATAATGGAAAGCTTGGTACAGAATTAACTCGCATTATTTGATTGCACGCTCTGGGCTTGTGTTACATTGTATCTTTGGGGGTAAAGATGAGCGTCGGTAGTCACCAAGTTGTGGTGATCGATGAATGAGGAGAAGGTTGCTTTATCGACACCACCCGTTGAATGTTTGATTAATTTATTTACTCGATAAAACAATTACAAGTTATACGTAATTACGATAATAAAGACGATGATAAAGACTTCGACCGAACAGGGCCTCCGGCCTACGCCGGGGGTAGTTGAGACACTGACATGTCCGTACAGGGCTATTTTTATATATTTTGAGGACAAATGTCTTGAAGTTTAGCTGTGTGTGTGTGCTGACGATGTTATGGACATCGCCCTGTGTCGCTGTCTCGTGTACAGTGCTGTGCCTCAGTTTTGTTTACGCGGCAGGCTCGCCACGTTTGTGCGTGTATGTGACCTAGATTAATGGTTATGTATTTACGGGCTGAGATGCCATATATCCAAGAAACAACCCAAAAATCAAAATTGAAAAAAATGCTAACTTTGATATTGCATCTTCATGACTGTTGATATTAGGTCATTTGAACATTTTAGACTCATTACCAAGACAGGAATCCACCTGTAAAGTTTTTGCTATTAGATATGAGACCCTGTAGATTTATATTTTATTACCTCGATACTGTATGGTATTTATCATTATCGGGCATTTCGGGCAATTGAGATGTTATATTAATTTTTAATTTTCTTTAAGCATAAAACATTAAAAACTAGAAATAAACGGTAAATGAGAAAAAGTTAATATTTTTACAAGCTCAATCTGTTAAAAAAACGACAAAAAGATACTAGCTAAGTAATATACTATGTTCGTAATGTTAGGCGATAGAAATGACGGCATTAAATGGACACGCATGCCCAGGACCGATCTATGAGCGAAAGCTCCCATATCGGTCCTACTTATTCGTCGTCAGGTTGAGAGTTTAGTTAAGGGCCCTACCGAGGTGTGTCGTGTAAAGGGCGACACGGCACGAATGGCCGCAGAGACATCTATAATATACATTAATTAAATATAAAATGCCTTTAAAGGCGGCCGTAAAAGAATCTCATTAAAATGCGTAAACGAATCAGCGCTCTGTTTTAAACTAAAATAGTTATCCAAAATTTGAAATTAAATCAACACTTTTAAAAATCTTTTTCATTATATTTTTAAATAATTAAAGGTAAGTGTTGCGATATACTTATCCGAGCGGTTGGATGCTCTTACCGTACTTAATTTGATGTTAACCAGAGTGAAAACAGGTTAGTGCTGGTCCTTTGGCGGCGGAACAATAGGACCCGTGATTACCCAACTGACCGTTTCCTTTCGGACCTCCCCGCGGCCCACGGGATGTTTAAGGATAAGTGGAGTTAAGGAAATGGAGATAATTGGATTGTGAGGAAAACTTAAGGAAAAAAGGTAAAAGACAGGGGCGGCGTGGGGAAGCAAGTGCCCGCCTAAGTATTCGCAATCACGCCGCGCTAAACTGAAAGGATAATAATATTACCAAACCATTTTCTTTACTGTTTATTTTTATTTTTCCTCCCTCACAAATCAGCAGAATAATTAGAAGCGTAAATACACACCTCTTTGAATGTACTTAGCTTTATGGATTACGATGGTTAAATTATACAACTTCAATAAATGTAAAATGTTAATTTTTTTAATCAATTAGAAAAGACATGCAGAAAAATAAAATTAACGAAAAGATATTTTAATCGCTACCGGGATTCGAACCAACGGATCACCAATCCATCCGGGGATGGCGCGTTACCCAATTTAGCCACGGTAGTTTAATTATCGAAAATTTTTAGACCTTATATGCAGACTTTTTAGTCCCTTTCTTTTAACTCGTAGTGTCTGCTTGTCTGCCGAAAAAACTTTGGATGGATTTTTAACCCTTTTCCCTGATCCAATCGGGCTGTAACTTTGCAGGCAGACTCATGGCGACGATAAAAATGATCTAACAAAATTTTGTTTAAAATTTTTTAAGAATTATAGTATAATTTTGGATTTTTCGAAATTTTAACGATTTATATATTGTTTGATTTTCGAAAACGACGCGTGGAGTAGGGGCGAAACCTGTTTCAATGAGAAAGGGAGTGTAATAAAAACTTGGTTTTTATGGGTTAGTTTTTTAAAGTAATCCGCTTTTTATAATGCAATAGTCACAAATATCTTTGTGTATGTACCGTCCCTGTAGCAGTTAAAATATTTTTTTGTTAATTTGATTTTTCTGTATATCTTTTCTAATTGATTAATAAAAATTTATTTAATAATTCACAGAACTTTGTCCTGAAATTGCAACTTCACAATAATAATTGTGACTTTATGGTAGGTACATACATAATTTATATTTATAACGAGAAAACACTTATTTTAAACCACAGTTTATTAAATTATCAATGTGTTTCAGGGCCAATAGTCCCTTCATGAGGATATTAGGTATACTTCAAATTAAAATTCGAAATATTTACATTAAAAAAAAACAAAACATAAACATATGGGAGATGTATAACTAATAAAAAAACTAATATGAAAACAAATTCAATAGTTAACTGTTTGCATAAAATACATGATTATTTATATTATTTAATTTTCTTTTACTTAACACTTTTTCTTATTTTTAAAATTTCTAATTTATCTAGCTGTAATTCAATGGTAGTTTTATGTAAAATTTGTAAAACCTTTTTTATATAAAAATAATGGTTTGTCTTCATTGGCCCCAAAACATGTATAAATTAAATTAATTAGTTGATTAATCAAACTGTTTTCTTTGAATATAAATAAGATTATGTATATATTTATTATTTATTTCATTTTATTTTTCGGTATTCAAACAGCTTGTCTGGCATAAGAAGAACAGGTATACAAAAATACTTACCCAATTATATGAATCTACGATTTTATCATTTCGCGTGAATTTTTCATTTTGTTTTTATTAGGGTTCTTTTCGCTTTAATACGCTAATTTGTTTTATTTTTATAAAAGTATTATTTGATCAATTAATTAAATTCCAAAAATGGAATCATATTTCTGGTAATCTTCAACATAACAATTATGTTACTATCCGGAATTTCTCATATTAATTGCTACCCGGGTACTTAACCGGGATGAATGTTCCCCCATGCATTTTTTTTGTGTCACAAATTGAAATTTAGACATTGGTCAAATAACCTCTTAGAAGGTCTCTACTTCTCATAGCAATGTCCGTCTTCCCTTAATTTCCTTCCCTTTCAAATAATTTAAATAATGGAGATCCAAACGGATGAAAGCATCTGGCGTTTATGAATGAAATTTTTTAAAACTTGAATTAGAAAATGGGTTCCCAGGTACCCGGGTGGTAACATAAGGGTTAAATCGTATTATTATTTTTTGGAATTACTGATTTCTTCGTTTGAGGAGTCGTTCTTCATTGCGTTATAGTTATATATTTCGATATCTATTTCGTATTTCTTAAAAATCAGAGGTTTAATTTCAGTGCATGACTTTCATAACTCCAAACTAAACTCGACGAGTACAATAAACATTAAAATTATTAATTCGTGCGTGAAATTCATTGAAAGATTATGTGGGGTATATCATCGCTGTATATATAATTAATCCTGTATGCCGTTTTAGTACATTGAGATAAACGAACGAAACTGTTTTAAAAAATAATTGCACAGACTAGATTTATAAAAAATATTATAAATAATTACAAGGCAGACTTGCCAGATGAACGGCAATGTTTTTTTAGTATATCTCTATTATTTATATGAAAAATTGACAAATTGATTCATTCATCGGAGAATGTATTAAACGGCACATTATATATACAGCGACGATATGAAAAATGAATAATCTATATACCTACGTATACTTCTTATAAAGAATTGCCAACGCAGGTAATATTTTTATTAGTATTTTACGGTTGGCAAATCCACAATCGAATCACAAAAATAAGATCTAAAAATATTTGCAATCGCTTTGAAGGACCCAAATACGAGTATCGCTAGAGCTTGCATCCACCTCCCTGCATTTTGCCTGTGCTGCTAAAAGGAACATCTGTTTCTTCAGAATTCAATAAAGTGACAGGAGTATGGGACCCAGAGCTGGTTCGAGATGTATTTTTCTCTGGAGATATTTATGTTGTCTGAAAATTTTAAAAAGAGTATCTGTTTGTAGATTGTAGTTGAAGCATCAGACATAAAGTGTGGAAAGATAAAATTCATTGCTGGAGAAGCTTTTAGTAACTAATGCAAGGTATCAAATTTTTATTTTTTTAACGCAAATGTGGAACATTAGATATTTAAGACGAGGCATATTTTTCCGCGAATTTTCCGGTTATTTTGCTGTTCCTTAACGTATTTTGGCAACAGAGGTCGTTGTATCTGGCCATATTTTCAACAAAATTATTTCTAGAAGGGAAAATGTAATTGAATATAGTAATATCCTTGTAGAAATATATTAAAAGTAACTATTCAGTTAAATATACGCTTATTTAGTTATAGAAAAATTAAAAATGAAGTACTTTTAATTAATGAAATTCAATGATTACCTTAATAAAAATTATTAATATTATGATTAATAAATAAAAACTAAATGAATGAGAGATTGAATAAATTAATAAAAAATTAGGAGAAAATTTTAAACTGAACATTGTTAAAATAATGTAAAAAATCGCTTAGGTTAAATGTCGCTTAGGTCAGCGCTTAGGGTCATGCAAGTAAAGGTTAGAAAAATATATATATAATATATATATTTTATTTATAACTAATATATATATATATATATATATATTACTATATAGGTGTAAGGAATGTTGAAAAAAAAAAATATATAGATACTATCTAATATATGCGAGGATTGATGAAACCTCAAATAGACGGAGTCTCAGTATGTCTAGACAGAAAGATGATCATGTTAGAAGCTGCAACAGTCTTAAAGCTTGCACAAGAAGAAGTATGTAAGAGTATTAGGAGAGAGTGTCAAGAAAGGTGCGTGTATGAAATGGCGCGACGTTAATATACTTAGTTAAAAATATAATAGTAAAAAAGTAAACCATAAAAACCAAGCTTTTATTATTCTCCCTTTCTTTGTAAAATATAACAACAATTTAAGACACTAAACTTACAGTAATTTAATATATTTCTAAAATGTCAGATGTTTTGAGCTTTGATAAGACACTTCATGCTTTGAAGATTACATTCTAAAAATATCTGTCAGTCTATTTAGATTTTTGAAATTCGTAGTGAAGTACCTATTATGTAAACCAACGGAGTAATTCAAATTTAGAAAATATTTTATCGAGCCACAGTTGCTAGTAATAAAACTTTGGCAATGATTTCAATTTAAAAAAACTATAAAAAATTTGAAAAATCCGAAATTATACTATAATTATTATTTTTTAACGAAAATTTGATACATCTTCTTGATCGTCGCCACGAGTCTGCTTGCAAAGTTTCAGCTCGATTGGATCACGGGAAAAGGGTCAAAAATCGATCCAAAATATTTTCGACGGCAAGCCGGCAAGCAAGCAAGCAGATGCCACGAGTTAATATAAAAGGAGTAATAAATATGGGATAGAAAAATATATTGAATTGTCTGATTTTTCCATAAAATAATCTATAAACTATGTTTTTTATGAAATACCCATGTCGATAATTTACTATATTCATTACCCGGCTAAGCCTACTTACATAAAAGACATGTCAGATTATGTAAACGAAAGGAAATGAGCTAACACACGATAATAAATAATTATTTGTAGCAAAATGTACGGATTTTATTATTTATGGAGCATTCTTGAATTGAATTTATATAGTTCAGTTTACACTGTCGAAAGTTCATAAAATCGCTATAAATTATAGGTGCCACGAAAAATAGCAAATATTTTCAAAAGTTTACTTCAGCGCGGATTTATTTATTCGGTCGAGTGCGCAGATAAATTTATTGCAAGTTCAGCAGTAAGCGGTGGGGGAACAGTATCTGTTATACGGAGTGGAAGTAGATGGATCTGAGATCGTCGTGAATTGACTTAAACTGAATCTAAAGTGTAATATTATTCATGTACTTACGACAATGCAGATGCAAATCAATGCACTTAAATAATAATCTGCAAAGAGGACGTTGCACCCAAGTTGATTAAACTGGAATAAAATAAGTATGATTCATAGAGCATATAATATATATATATTTTTAAATTAAATTAAATTAATATAATAATTATTTTTATTTATTTATTGAAATTAACGGTCATAGTCCAATAAAATACATTACATAACATAAACAACATATAATACATAAGAATAAAAGTTATAGTAATTTAAAAGAAAAGTAAGGACAAATGAAAAGTACTAACAAGATGGAGACAAGATCTAGACTATCTAGACTTACACCGAAGAAATCCAGATCCTGTCTTGAGTTTATAAATCGACATAACCGTGACATGGGAGCATGGGGTCCATAATTGGTTCTATGATGGCTAAGGAACAACAGTTCATTATTTCTGAATCTACGGGAAGGGATATTGAATTTTATTTGACCCAGTAACGAAAGCATGTCAGTGAGGCCATTTAGTATTTTGTATATATTAGTATTTTGTATATGGTGATTAAGTCAGTGTTTTCTCTACGTTTTTGGAGGTTATACATTTTTAACATTGACTCAATTTCACTGTACGAGTAGTCTCCTCTATCTAAGCCCAACATTCATGCAACTTTTCTTAAGAAACGATGTTGAACGGATTCGATGTGACTTATTTGGTTTATATAGAAGGGAGACCAAATCACAGAGGCATATTCTAAGATAAGTGAACAGTAAATAGTTTTGATAGTGTAAATATTTGTTAAATTAGAAGACATTCTGTTGACAAAACCTAAGAGTTTTAAGGATTTATTTACCACATAATTTATTCGTTCATTAAATGTAAGTTTATATATAGTCCAGAATAACTCCGAGGTCTTTGATAGACTTGACTACATCCAATTTTATATTTTATATTTTGTAGTCAAAGGAAATAGGCGTTTTTGATCTAAAAAATGATGATTTTGATCTATAACATATATATAGACAAGAACGAGAATAATTGTTTAGGAAAGAGGAATGCGTCACAGTGGAAGAATGTCCGCCCTCTCTTATATCTAAGAAACATTCATACTGCAAAGAGATACGTATTCTAACATAATTAAATCCTCTATAAAATAGGAGGCATTTTTAAAAATTTTGCTCCAAACCGAATCTTAATTAAAAACGTTTTTTAGAGTAGACGTAGTGCCAAATTATAGGAAAGTAATTTATGTTAATTCATATCTTTTTATTTTGACGGTGTGGTAAGATTTTTAAAAATTGAGATGTAATCCTTTGTGATCCTGTCGAAGCCCAGTGCTCGTGTGGTTTTCCCAGTGCATTCCTTCGAATCTTCTGATAACATCCGTCCATACATTTCTATTATCTGTTCCTGGTCTCACTAGTATACAGGTAATAAAAGCCTAGATTTGTCTCCGAATAATCTTACGGGAGCGAAATCCGTATCTCAGAGGTTGTCTCGAGTCAAAAATGTCAAAAAAAAATTCGGATTCGGGCCAATAATATATGCATTAAATATTTAAAGGATCATATATTAGGTATATTCCCGTCTGGCATAAGTCGAAGATTCCTGTGATAGTTTAATGCTTTAAATGCTTAAATGTTCATCCTTCTTTCTTTTCCATCCAGCCATCTTTGAAAACAACAATTTTGAACAACCCACAAAATTCATATTGTTTCTTTTTACTCCCTTTATATTAACTCGTGTTAGTTTCTTTGACGCAAAAACTTTGGATCGATTTTTAACCCTTTTCCCGTGATCCAATCGAGCTGAAACTTTGCAAGTAGATTCGTGGCGATGATCAAGAAGATCTATCAAATTTTCCTCAAAAAAAAAAAAATAATAGTATAATTTTGGATTTTTAGAAATTTTTAATGATTTTTTCATACAACTTACTCAGTTGTTGAAAATATTTCGACGTATCTGGTAAATACTAAACTCTCTTTCGTAGCCTCGCCCGACCGAAGCCAACGCGTAGGTCAAGCGCCAAACCAGTTTTCACTAGTAAATGAGAAAGGGAGCATAATAAAAACTTCGTTTTTAAGGGTTAGTTTTTTATTATTTGTATTGTCACGGGTCGTGGTTAAAGGGAGACTAAGAAAAAAAATCGAATTTTTCTTGTGTAAATTTTTAAAGGGCCATAATAAAAAATATATTAAAAAATTATAACTTTATTTACTTTCACTATTTATTTATAACGGTTAGAAAGTTTTCGATGCCAACGCATCATCTTTAGTACAGTAACTAATACTAAACTTAAGACTTAAGGACGGCGTGAGGAGTGGGGTGGAGATTAGAGTCCGGTACTTATGTGGGCGTGGTCATTAGGCCCAGAAGAGTGGGCGTAACATATGGTGTTTGGATATTGATTACATTTTTGTTATTATCAATCGCTAAGTTTTCTAAAAAATCGAGTTTTTTTCTTTTTTTTTTACATATTTATTAAATATACGCTACTAATGTCGAAACGATGACCTTCAGTTCTGGCGTGCTCTGCCATTTCTGAATTGATTGCAAAAAAAAAAAATTCTCCTCAAGTGTTCTTCAATTCTTGTCTCTTTTTTCTTCCAGTCTGTCCAATGAATGACGCATTACAATTTTTACAATGTATTATTATATACTCCTATTTTATATTATTTTTCACAGTCCGCACTTTCTTCTGCTTATCATTTGATCACAGTATACTCTGAGATTTGGGATAGAAATATCGTCAACTGGTTTATCTTGATAGATATCTTTATGGATAAGCTGAAGCTTAGTATCGGACTATTGTGATATGACTTTTTACATTGCCCATAAATACCTTCAAAGGCTTTGCAATAATAGAATTTCAGAAAATGCTCAATTATATATATATATATATGAAAATACATTAAGATAGACAAATAAGTCTTAGTTGTAAAAGCGGTTCATTGTTTTTGATATATATATTTTTTTGTATTTTTCAGTCAAATAAAAAAGATTAATTTATTATGGTGTTGTTAACAATATAAATCATCACTTTAATACATGTTATTATGCGGTGATAAAGAAATCCATGTCGGGAATCAAGACAAAACTATGTTTAAAGCCATTTTATAAACCCATTAATAGGACATGATCACCAAATGTGGATTGTTACTGAAAGAGTGAGATCAAGAACCCAGGCTACCGAAACGATTTATCTTACGGGAGTAGCAGGAGTAACATTACTGAGATGGGAAGACTGTCGGCATGACAGTATTTGAATTCAGTTGTAAATATTTTAATTAAGTTGAATTTAAGAGGAACGACTATCAAGACGTATCTTCTTGGCGCCTTTGGGAGAAGATGGGCGCTGGGCATCCCAGATAAAGAAGAAATTAACAGCAACAATGCGAAGACAGATGAAGCCATGATTGGTAGCGAAACGACTCAAGACAGGGACAGATGAAAGCGCCTTATCGAGACCCCTAATTTCCTCGCACAATGCTGAAAATAATGGTGATAATCTTTATTACCTTGAGTACTATCTTACTTAATAAAATATTAAATTAATGTAATTTTATATAGCAATAGAAATCAGGCTAAGGCTTCAATGGGAAAATCCATTATATAAATAAGAAAATATCATAACTGATTGATTTATTTATATACAAGTATAGTAATCTTTAATGCCTTATGATATATTTTTATTACTCTGTAACTTTGCTTGTTATGTATGTAATTATATTCCTTAAAAGTATTTCGCAAACATTTACCCTCATTTAAAAAATTAAAAATGTGAATTTTACTATGGGATAATTAATTATTATAAACATAAAATCGAATGAAACTGGTTACGAGATATATTGAAAAATGCTTTAAACGGTGGCTCGCGAATAAAGCAGGTACGTTGCATCGCTTCCTTTCAAATTTTAATTAACTACGTGAATATTCGATAGTCTGGATAATATTCATAAAATAATAATGGAGCGGTTTCATTTTTACAAAGCAAAAAATACAATTGCCAATTGTATTATTCATTCGTTTACTAGCAACATTTAATAAAATCATTCGCTTACGACTATTTTATATCATCACATCGAATTTTCAATTGGATATGCAAAAATAACAGTAAGTACCCACGCCAAATATTAACGTTGAGATATTTTTCAATTTAAACCTTTATCAAATTCTCATCCTTGGACACATACAAAATCCATATAAACCTATTTAAAAAAAAATTATTGTTGACGAGTTGAAATCAAAAGGATATGAGCGACTAGTACAGCAAATTTTTCAAAACCACAATCTTACGAAGTGAACTAAATGTCTCACATAAATGACTAAAATAATATTTTTTAGATAAATTTATTTTATTATTAAGTAGATGAATAAAATATATAACGAGTCAACCTGGGGTTACGAATTGGAATGGTTAGGTGCTACGTATTCGCATGGAATGGAAATATAAACGAAGATAAGGCGGCTTAAAGCATTTTAGATGTGTATCAAAAGAAGAATTTTCAAAATAAGCTGGATGAACAGAGACAGAGAAAATGGAAGAGGCCTACATTCAGCAGTAGAGGGGAAAAGGCTAGGGAAGAAGAAGAAGAAGGAAGGACAGAGTTACGAATGAAGATGTTATGGTTCGGATGAATAAAGAAAAATAAGTGATTAGAACAATGAAAATCCGAAAGCTTCAATATCTGTAGAAAATCCGAAAGCTTCAATATCTGAGATAAGCAGAGAAGTTCGAGATTTTGCATCCCAATGCAGGGAAAGTTTGTCAGAAGTCGAGGCTCTGGAAGAAGGAGAACACCATGGCTGAAAAACCTGAGAAATGGTTTGGCCAGCCTGTTATAGAGGTATTTAGGGCCGCTGTAAATAAAGTTATGATAGCCAACGTCCCTTGAATGGATAGGGTATAAGAAGGACAAATAAGATAGACGAATAAAAAATTAAAGTAGTTTTAATTCCATTTTTTTTACAATGACAAACCCATTAATAGTAAATAAATTGAATACTGGTCAAGTATGGATACCACAATATCAATACTTGGCGACAACGAAGCAAATCTTAAACATTTTTTATTTTTTTCGCTAGTATTATTAAAAAACATCGTGTTTAATTTTATTTTTGTCGCTGGAATTGTGATAAATTCACTTCTGAAATATCTTATATTATATATATTCTATATTCTGAAATCAATACATCACAATAATCTTCTAGTGTCTGGATGATTGAACACTGAATTTTAATATGGGCGAAATTTTGGTCTCGCGATATTCAGTCAAGTGGGAAACAAGTTAAGCCGCCGCGTGGGGGCGTCGACAGGAATGTTTTGTTATTTTCCTCCTATATATTAGCACACTGACTGGCAAAGGCGAATCCTGTTTTATCTTATATATATTTTATATAAATAAAATTATTTCCAATTTTCAATAAGACGTCGGGGAGTTGTCACTGTGATAAAATATCATACAAGACCTCTACACCACATCATATCTTAAAAATAGTTTAACTCTAGATGGTATCTCTTTCAGAAAGTCAGTTACTAATATTCAATGAATGAAATCATTGTTCTGAATTAATAATAATCGCTTATACTAATTACAAATTATATAAATGGTTAAAAAAAATTATAGATAAATTGAAAAAAGATATTACGTACTATGTATCTATCTATGTACCTACTAATGTATCTTTAATTTAGTCAAATAAATTAAATCCCCGGCTGAAGACCTCTCCACTGCCAAACGGAAATGGACGAGACTTGAAAACTATCAAGCTATTAATATAACTTGTTACAAATACTGTAAATCACCAGATATAACTGTTTTTCCAAAAGATTCAATGTTGGTATTAAAATGTCATGTTTAGAATAATATAAATATACCTGTCAATGCAGCATTATAATAAAAAACAGTGTTATGTACTTTTTTTACGTACGAAAATTTTGACACCCCAGTTTATAGGGGAATAGGAAGATGGTAGAGCGTTCGTTTAGCTTTATTAGAATCTTTGACGATATTTGATTTGCGACTGGTATCGATCCTGACAGAGTTGGGGTAAAAAAAACACAAGAGAAATCGCGCTCCTAGGTAAATCGCACCCACCGAAAAATGTCGATTTTTACTTTACATTTTATTCCTACCTGCTGCAATATCAAATATTTTTAAAATATTAGAAACAAAACTGTTACAATTCAAAGATGGCTATAAATCATATATTCAAAAATCATATGTGTATGTGGGTATAAAAGCAAAGGTAGCAATATCCAAAAAAAATAAAAAAAATGTTTTGAATGCAGTCACCAAGAATTTATAATTTAGAATGCACTGAATTTTATATATCTATCTCTTAGAAAAACATGTTTCCTATAAATTTATAGGCTATATTTCCTATAAAATTTCGAATTCAGTACACTACGAATTAATAATCCTCGATGACTGCATTAAATTTTTTTTTGGATAATGCTGCCTTTGCTTATATACCCCACATATAATGTATGCACTATTTAGGTGGTTTAGTTGTTTATCATTGACATAAAGAAACTAGAGAAGGTACAAATTATTGTATACTTGGGCTGCAATTTAAATGAAAGATGGGATCCTTCGGTTGAAATCAAATGCCGCATAGAGCAAGCTCGTGCAACCTTTATCCGCATGAAAAAGATGTTCTGCAGTCATGATCTCAACCTAGGATTACGACTTCGAATGGTCAGATGCTACGTGTTTTTAGTATTATTCTATGAAATGGAAGCATGGACGCTTACCAAAGGCGACTTGAAGCATTCGAGATGTGGATCTACAAAAGAATTCTCAAAATAATCTAGATGGACAGAGTTACGAATGAAGATGTTGTGGCTCGGATGAATAAAGAAAAATAAGTTATTAAAACAGTAAAAATCCGAAAACTTCAATATCTAGGACATGTGATGAGACATCCAGAGAAATACGAGATCTTGCATCTTATAATGCAGGAAAAGATTGCCGGAAGTCAGGGCCCTGGAAGAAGGACTTCATGGCTGAAAAACTTGAGACAGTGGTTTGGTCAGTCTGTTAGAGCCGCAGTAAACAAAGTCCGCATAGCCAACACGATAGCCAACGTCCGTTAAACAGACAGGGCACGAGAAGAAGAAGAATAAAGAAATAAAAAAAAGTTGAAAACTTAAAATGCGATTAACTCGATTGTGGCGGTGATGTTCTAGGTCGTGCGATATGTAGAAAGCAGGTACATCAGAATGTTGCAAATCCAAAAAATATCTAGTTCGGAAAAAAATACTGAGCAATGACATCACGTTTTCTTATACTTCACCACTACGTTCTATATCCCCAATAAAGACGGAAAGAAGCCCTTTACCCGAATACATTAACAAAAAACTTTAATTAGCTTACTTATGTCATGAAATTAATGAAAAGCGCAGAAAAATGTTTAAATTATTTAAAAAAATGTTAAATACACACTTGAATTATTACTTAAATATTTAAAAGTATTGATTTGTACAAACATTCCATTGTTATGTTACGGCTAGACACTGGTCAAGCGAGTAGTGATGACGACACGGCTCTGTGTTGCAAAGGTCGAATATACTCCCTTCTGATTGGCGCCGCCGAGTCTAGAAATATGGCTGGTCGGAAACGTCACACAATATAAATACACCAGCAATTTCAAAAGCGTATCTCTCGCTGGTAACCTTTATTAGCTTTATCTCGCGAAAATTTCCGAATAACGAATAATAACCGTAATATTTAAGTATATTCATTGTATTTAAGTAATAAATTTGAAAGCTCCTTACGTAATATTTCATACAGTATTATTTGTTCGTTGTTAAATAAACGTTATTTCCGAATCCCTGAAATTACAACATTTTCTAAAGTATGTGTGAAAATACATCATATAATTTACGATCTTCACTTTTATTAAAGGATTTCTTAACCGTAAAATAATATATTATATTGTTTTACGTCATGTGCCGTCTACTACAGAAAGTTGACCACCAAGTTGTGGCACGCTGATGTCTTTTTTTATTTTTTATTTATTCATTAGAGATACTAACGAATAATAGGTACATGATACTCTGATAAAAAACATGAAGACTATGCCCATTATCCCAATTACAAGTGTCTTTGGCACGCTCTAGTAACGTGTATATTTGCATTTAAGTATATTTTACATGTACATTTATGTGTATTGTATATTTAGGGTTTGAATGTAGTGCGATTAGTATTTAATAAATAATTGATTTAATGGATCTATAGGTTCAGGTCATCGTTTAGAAAATGGATGTTGTGTATGAGTGAGTTTTTGAACGAAGATCTCCAAGAATATTAGCATCAATGTCTTCTATGGATCTCTCTTGTCTTTTGTCTTTTCATGGGTAATGTTTCCTTTCTTTAGGAAAATGTCTCCGAAGTAGGCAGATTACCTACGTATAATTGTTTTTATTAGTCATTCTGAATTATTCATGCTTCTTAGTAAATATTTGTGGGTAATGTAGTCATATATGAGTAATAAAGAAATGATAGCAGGAATTATTGTTTCCGAAAATGATCGGTTTAATTTATCAATTAATTAATAAATAAACGCAAATAGTTAATAACAAGAGTTTATCATAAATTTTATTAAAATTTATGACTAAAATATGTGTGCAAAAAATAAAATAAAAATTAGATTATCCTCAGCATAAGTTTAAACATAATAAATGTTGGTAGAATATTTTGAGTAGGTACGTTCAAAGTTTCAAGAACAATTAGATGTTTGAATATATAAAAACTGGTCTAAAAAGGAGGGAAAATTGAAATAATTTTCAGGCGTATAAATACGCCTGAAAATTATTTCTTATTATTAAACTTATTTTACCGACCCCGACCCATAAGGATAAGGGGTAGAAAAAGAAGAAGAAGAAGGAGACAGGTCATTATGTTAATAATTCGAAATAATGTTATATATATATATAGGAAGGATATTGCTTTAAAACTCAATGAAAAATATAGACATCTCATTACCGACGGCGACACCTGTACACGATTATAGGAATGACAATTTTCAATCACAACAGGTGGCGGTAGCAAAAATATTGCTCACTTACGAAACAGGGTGTGCAAGTTAAACATAATATATACAACTCACAAAAATTTGATAGATGTGGTAGTCCATCATGGATGGAATTGATGAACGTTACATTATATAAAGTCATCACTTAGCCAGCCATACGATAGGTCGTAAGACCTATGAACACCACAAAGGCTTTCATACCTATTTTCCCATATAAATATAGCTTTGTTTCAATGAGGCTATATCATCTATAATACATATATCTTGATAAATGTTGGTAGTCCAATTTTGTATATTTTTTTTGGAAAATAATGCAAATTAGAACTATATCAATGATCCCTACGTTTACTGTCGAATCTGCAAAAATTCTATTTTCGTTTTACCATCTCAAATCATACAATTTACACTTTTTTCCAGGAAATGTTAAAAAATAGTTTAATTTTCCTATATGTAAATTCATTTCAAACAAAAAAATTAAAAATGGATGATTTAAGATAGCAAAAAGAAAAAATATTTTTTGCAGATTCAACAATATACGTAGAGATCTTCGATATATTTGTAATCTACACGATGGTGAAAATTAAATATAAAGAAATGTATTAATCAATTAGAAAAGACATGCAGAATAATCAAATTAACGAAAAAATATTTTATCTGCAACCGGGATTCGAACCAACGGACCTCCACTCTATCCGGGAATGGCGCGTTATCCAATTGCTACACGGCAGCTTAGTAAATTAACGTAAATTTTCGATTTTATTCCATTTTTTTAAAACAATCCGCTTTATATAATACGATAGTCATACATGATGTATTTTATTATTAAAATTAAACATGTTATGTTTTTGATCCTCGTTTAATTACGTAATATATTTCAACTTTGTTATTTCTGTTTTATGCAATTTAATCTCACAACACAAGTGAGACGTATCGTTGTCACATTCAACTGTTAATTATAACTTGTTGTCTCCCAAAAGGGTGTCCGAGCTAAAAGATTTATTGGCCGAATCGCGCGAGGGCGGGACGGCGTTATAAGGGTTTCTCTTTATCGCCAAAGGCACACGATATGACATTATTATTTATTTGTAGGACACGCTTCCAGAAACTAAGACGTGTGGAGATTTTATTCCCCTTTGTGTTTTTAAAATGAGAATATAGCGGGCTTTACTTCGGCTTTCGGGCGGGCGGGGGTCACTTCATCATCCCAGGTCGGACGTATTATATCCACGACTTGCTTAATATGTAGGTCAAGAGTTTAAGCTGTCCTGTGTTGTTCCCTGAAATATTTTCCAATTCCTGTTGGAGATTTTGTATCTCGAGAAATCCGCAGCCCTAATAAGGGCACCCCGCACGCGGAGATAGATTCGAACTTTATAAGATAAACTCGAACGGAAACAAAGGTTGGAAAATGTATTTTCAAAATCTGTTATCGGATAAATGACATTTTACCTCTCGACTGAAAGGGTTCTTGTTATTTCTTATGACTTTCCGATCCTCTTCCCAAAGAGGGATCGGTGCATTTACGTAGTTGCAGCGAGGATGTGCAACATTTCATCTCGTGATTTTATGCTGCAAGCTCGTTTATTCCCGATACATCCGCTCTTTGATTAGCTGAGATTTTCTTTATATCTCTGTTATTTCACCCGAGGAATCAGAAGTTTCCTGTGTTTTTATTATTCTCGTAGAGGAAAAGGAGGAGAGAAGCGAAGAAGAAAGAGTAGTGTGCTAATAACGAAAAAATAATTGTAAAAAAACGAGAGTGAGAATATTACATGTAATGAGATTTAATTTAATGTCCCAATATTCTTCCAGCTAAACATGGGAATATTTTAAAGGAAATTGATTAATTTAACTGTGGAGTAAAGTGTCGTGAATATGTCTCAGAAAACTATAAGCCCTGATGATGTACTTTTAGGTTTGTTTGATTAGATAATTATGAAAACATATTCATCGTCTCGGATTGCACGATTTAGACCCGTGCCGTGCAAACGGGTTTCCCACGGAACATCGAACCTTCCCACACGTGGACACGTGGTGCTTGGACCTGAACTCCGTCTTTTAGTGTGATCCATGTTTTTGTTCTTCCCTATTAGGGAGTGTATCCTTTGTCATGACATCCCCTCATTGTCCTCCTTCCCACTCTAATTCTATATATAGTCTTTTGATATGATCAATTGTTATTTATTTATCTTTTTTAATGAACTTTCTATTTCTGTTTGTTATATGTTATCTTACCGTTTTGTTCTTTACCTTTATTTTATGTTTTTTCTTTTATGTTTCCTAATAAAGTGTGATTTGTAGAGGAAGTACAGTGAATGGATTATTACAGGCCTTTTCGGTCCCTTTTACACGATGTGACACGGAGATGGCCTTTAGAGTAAAAAATTGTTAACCTGGCGACGTATGAGTCCGATATGGGAGCTTTCGCTCATAAAACGGTCCTGGGAAAGCGGTGGATGTCCATTCACTGATGATGTACCCTGCAATGGGATCCGAAACTTTGGCCGTAAAGGTCGTACAAACACGCCAGAATATCCCAGAAAACTCAAACCAGAAGATTCTGAACGGCCGAGAAAACATTTTTCTTTTTCCTTTTGTTATTTATTTTCTAAATAGGCGAAAGCTTGTTAATAATGACAGGGAAAAATAATGCTTCATTGAATTGAAAACATGTGATGTAGTTTAAATACGGTATTAATTAATTTGAAAAATATTAAAACATCCAGGACGCAATATTTTTTTTTGTATCCAGTCAAATATTTTTTTCGTGCTGGGCTTATAGTAGCATGTTAAAAATTTAATTTAATTTAACAAATGGCGAAGTTTATATTTATTTATATTACTTTATTTTGGATGGCTTAATTATTATTATTCGTAAAATTTTGTGGGCAAGTGTTTAATATATTGATTTTTTTTGCACCATGCCAACCGTAAAGATGTAATAACAAATTAACAATGTTTTTCTGCGAAAAATCATAATTATGCTTTATCTTTAAATGTTAAATTTAATCTAGAATTTATCACCGGTTTGAAAATTCAACTGGTAGAAGACAATTTTTGTTGTATTTTTACCAAACATTAACCACCGACAGGAACTCATATTTCGTTTATTGGGTATTTATTGGTGTTTGCTTTCTGCTGTGATTGTGGGTTGAATTTTAATGTTTCTGATACAGTACGGTGTGAATTCTAATGTATGCTTTTGAAGCAAATAATTTTCAAAAAGTAGGTACATAAAACCTTCCACCAATATTATGAAAATAACAATAAGTAAACGTTTCTATTATTCTTTTAACACCCTAATTCTGTACAAACTGAACCGATAACTAACGCTAATACTGTATTTTTTTATGAATTTATATAAAGTTTCAACATAAAACACCAAAATACCATTTACATAAGGAGGGAATGGACTAATTTTTGAAGCTATTATTTAAATATATTTTGAAAGAGTTTTGAATTGATCAACCTCAGAGTTTACGCTGTCTCATTTAACTAGTTTTTTTTTTACAATTTTTTTCATGAAAAAATGGTGAAAAATTAGATGAATTAGAACTGATTGTTGTTTTATGATTTATGAATACAAAAAGTGTATAAATGTCACGAGAAAAATAATGGTTCAGAAGTTAACGAAATATTTAAAACATTTCCTGATTAAGTTTTTATTATAAATGTTCAAGTTTTTTGTTTGTAACATTGTGGAAATTCATTTTTAATATTTAAAAAAATTAGGGTAAACACAACACTGTTTTATTCCACTATATTTATTTTGAATTGTTAGAACGTTTTCGGGATTTCTCCCATTGTCAATAACAACACGTTTACAACTAAATTAAAAATAATTCGAGACAGAATTTATAGGGATTGGGTGGGTGTAATGGTGGTGGGGGTCGGGGGCGGGGTTAGAATGGATAGGAGTGGAGAAGTTATGGGTGGTTTTTATTATAATTTTATTTAGTCGCTGTAGCAAATATTGTGCATTTAATAATTTTTGGAAGCTCTGCCTTTTATTAACGAAATCTAATTTTTCAATGGTGCTTTCCGTAGTGCGTAGTGCAGTGATTAAAATGTCCGATTATTTAACTTCGATTCGCAGGCCCGATTTACTGGCCCGCTTTAATATATGGTCACCAGATTTGTATTCTCATGGACAGAGTCCAGGCTGCCAACATGAAATGTCTTAATTTAGTTTCATTACAGAAGTGAGAAGAACCGTGATGAGGGAGACCCCCGGCATGAAACTTTTATTTCTACTTACAGAAATATCTCGGCTACTCGGATTTCTTACTTCAGACCGATTTGGATTGGGTCTGGATTGATTTTGTATAGAAATAATTCAACACAGAAAAAATGGAGGCGCATCGGGCCCTCCTGGGATGCGATGAAAATGATGATAGTGAGTATTTTTAATAATAAGACTTGATAAAATGTAAAATGTACAATTTGTCACTCGTCTATGGAACACATTATACTCGTCTTTTCAGAGTATCCGAACGTCTGTGGTCGCACTTATTCGCTATTGAACAGTAGATGCTCTCTTAATTTATTTTCGATGGTATTTCGACACACAAGATCGCCGCTGCTTTGTTTTGACGTTGTTCTCACTTAATACGTTTTTTTGAGTTTTCAGATGTTTCGCGAATCGAGTAATTTATTCTAGACGCTTCTAGCAATTTCAGATTTACTTTAAAATGTAAAATGAGTGCTTTAAAATCTTGTAAAAATATTAAATACAATAAAGTATAAATACATGTATATGTTCATTTCTTATTAATGTCTGTATCCCTGTAAAGGAATGCGGGACTCCTGAACTTTCGGCTACCCACGCCAGACACTGAAAGGATAATCGGCATTCCTCGCCGAGACACAAGGCCTTCCCGTCAGCTAAACCGATAACGGGAACGGGGACGCAAGATTTTCCGGAACCCGACAGTCAGCTCCGTGACGTCACAATTTTAACGGTTGTTTGGCAAAACTTTTCATTCAAAACTGGCGCTTCTTAAAGGTTGTTTCGCACCCTTCCGCGTGCCAGTATGAGATTGAAAGGGAGGGGTCGGATGATTAATTTAAAACTCTAAAAGTGTCTCTAGAAACATTGTTTATAGATAAACATTAATAAATCAATTTATCCGTAAAATTTTAATAGCACTCATATCAGCAAAGTGATTAATATTTTTTTTTACTTTTTGGCTCAGATTGTTTTAAATGTAGATTGGGACTTTATTATGATACTTTAAATGAAAGTCCAACGTTTTACAAAAAATAAGTCAGAAATATTGAAAAAAAAAATGTAAACTTTGATGTCGCATATCTCCTTAACTTTTGACATTAGGTCATAATTGCTTCAACATTTTCGACACATAACCAAGACAGGAGTATAGTTCTGCGAGGTTATTAATGTTTTACAAATAACCCTGTATAAATTTTGATTGGACTCTAAGAGATGATTCGAGAATTCGGAGAAGTTATTATTATTAAATAAATTAAACGGCATCTATGAGTTCTTTTGTTAAAATATTAAAATTACGTTATTTCCTCCCAATATAACACGATTGATGGGCTTAAGTTACAAGATATCTTTCTGGTTTAAAAGAATTTCACCATTGGGAGGATGTTTTTTAATCAGGACACGCCTTTTTTACATTATAATTTTTTACGTAGTGTATTGTTGAAATCATCTGTATCATGACATTTTAATATAATTAAAGTCTATATTATTACATTTTAATATATTTTTTAAACAGAAACATATTTTTTTTAAATTCTATCTTAAACTATGGAAACAAACAGTACAGATTAATACATAATGAGTCTAATCATATTATTTTTATGCGACCAGTGAAGTTTCCTGTGGTTAGTAATATTAAACGTAATAAAAATTAGCCATAGATGAAGAAAGTAAAGAAAAGAAAAGAAAGGAAAAAAATACGTAGTAAAAACGAAAAAAAAACTTTTCTACTGATAATATTTTTTTACGTGTTATCCAGAATAATGTCTAAGCTTGTGAAACATTCTACACTAAGTCAAACTGGATACTGATTCGATTTTCAAAAAATCTATTGCATCCGATCAAGCTATTTTATTATCAAGTTCGAAAAGGTCTTATACACATTGCACAAGGAGTGCGATTTATTAGTCATATTCCTGATGAAACTCACAGGAAGATTCCGCCCTGACGAGCTGTAATCGCTAGCAGAGCGCAGTGGAGCCTCGCCCAACTTTGAGAATGCTCCCCTTGAATAAAATGCAAGTCAGTGTCCTTCCCTGGAAATGGACCTTTTGGAACCTGTCCAAAATACATGTGTTCTAGCTTAACAAATGCGTTAGGACTATTTCGGTACCGTGTGAATGTTTTACTAACACTTAAGAAATAAATTATTATTTCTTAAGTGTTAGCTATGTTAATAATCATATTTATTACTACCTCGAAACCACAAACAAACACATTTCTTTCACTGTTTTGTTTTATAACCTTGACACCAATGATTTTATTATTTTTGGCGTTCACTTAGAAAACACACGGTTATCTGAAAAACTACTACGGATTATCTTTCATCTTTATCTACTATATACGAAACACTACATATTTCTTACATATATCTACATACATACAAAAAACTCACTATTTTATGGTTCAGATACATGCACAGTTGCATACTTACATAAGACATAAAATAATGATTCGCCATTTATACGGATATACCTAATTTTATCGTGTTTGCAATTCTTCAAACGTCATATAATTTTTTTTCTAGTCTTGGTGGTATTTTCTTTATGATTAAATGTCACGCACTTAAGAAGATTTATTTAACTCAGTGAAATGACAAATTTAACCCTGGAATAAACTTTGGAATTTTCCAAATCAGGGAAATTATATGACTTCGCTGGACCTTTTTGATAGGGAATAATGGCGTATGATGATCAACAATGCATTATACATTATTGATTCTGTAGATACCCTTAGTAAGCAATTGTATGCCATTATATCTACAATCGGAATATCATTTTTTATTGAATCCAATGCCTTTTCACAGTCGATGAATCTGCTACATAGTAGCATTCTGTTTCCTTGGGTAATGCTCTATGACTTCTCGAACAAGCTGTTGGGTTTCATTGTTTTGAAAGCTCCACCAAATTCTACATGTTCTCGTTTAATATAATTTTCAGACGAAATATCTATGATTAACTTAAAATATATATATATTTTTTAATATGTATCGCAATATTCATTTTTATCAATTTTTTGTGAACCTTGTTGATACACAACACCTTGAAATTTTCTATTCATTAAATGGAAAATGGTATATATTTCGGATGTTAATGATGTTATAATTTTATATATATTTAATATTTGCTTTTGTTTATATATTTTTATATATTTCTAAATTATTTATAACATTTACGAATTAAATTTGTGTTTGTAATGTATATGTTATATAAAAAAATAAATAAATTGAAAATTGAAAATAGATTAGGAATCATTATAAATACGAAGAGCATATTAAATCAAAATGTCATAAATAAACTAATGAATTTCATCATCAATACTATATTTTACTTTACTTTTTACATATTTTTCCAAGCATATTCATTATTTTGTTATTTTTATATTTGTTGAGTCGGGTATTATAATTATTTTACTTTAGATATTTTTTTTTATTTGAATTTGTTTTGACATGTTTTTACAACATCCAGATTAAGAAAACAATTATTTTCGAAGGTTGTTGAATAAACATATAAACTAAAGTGATTACATTAACGAAATTGATAACACAATAATTTTCTTATTACAAAGTATCAGATTGGATCCATCGAAAATCTTTTCCGGATACTTTAGTTAACAAATAAATAAAGGCTTTTCTTTTCTTCACTATTTATCTTCATACGTCAATATTTGTCAAAATGGACGCGGAGCACTTCTCCGCTTTGATGTGACTAATGCTTTAATATTAATATCCCAGTTAGTGCTGGTCAGGGCCGCCGCTGGGAGGTCGGGCAATAAATACGCATTATAGTGGGCATCGCAAGGGGAAGGGGGCTTTCAAGTTTTCCGTATAAACTAGTACAAAGGCGCACGTCTCTCCAGGGTTGCACGTCCGGGCGCGACTTTCAAAATAATGAATATTCAAATGCGCGCTGACCTGCTCCAGCCCTTAACTTTTCTTTTTTTACGCAAGTTTTTTGCGTAATTCGATTACACGTGGACTTCTAACTTTGGGGACCGATAAATAATGGTGGATACTATAATAGGATTGTCCAAAAATGTTACGATAACGAAATTAAAAACATTTCCGTAAAAAATGAGAGTCTATTTTTAAGACAAATAAGATAGAGAGAAACGTATATCCATTATTAAAAAGTTTTTTTGAAATTCATAGCAAATAAAAATGTGCTTGGAAATAATTAATGTCAATAGAAGGAATACCATTTAGGATTGAAAAATTAACATGAAAGTAAATAATGAACACAGTATAATCGGAAAAAATTCCCTGTGATAGAGTTAGACACATTTTTCTATATTATTAATATTAGGTCCTTACATATGAAATTGGCGTTTTGCCGTACTGGCAAATTTCATCTCAAATATCTTCTCTTTGGTTAGGAATTCCAAATCCAAATTTATACAGCTATTTACTCATGTATTTGTGTTTTGAAAATTATAATTCATTTGTTTTTTCCTCAATTGTTTTTTTCTTTGCGTCACTCAGTTTACAAAATGAAAAACTTGAAATATCGCGTTATTTACGAGTACGAGTTCCACCGTGGCACCAGTGCTGCAGAAACGGCTTGAAGGATTAATGATGTGTATGGCGACGGTGCCGCAAAAGAAAACACAGTGCGTTTTTGGTTCCAACGTTTTCGTTCTGGAAATTTCGACCTGCAGAACAAGCCCCGTGGACGGCCGGAGACCAAAGTTGATAATGAAGAATTGAAGGCTATTGTGGAAGCGGATCCATCGCAAACCACATCCGAGTTAGCTGCAGGCTGCGGTGTTAGTGATAAAACTGTTTTAATCCACTTGAAGCAAATTGGTAAGGTGAAAAAGCTTGAAAGGTGAGTACCTCACGAATTGAGTGAAGCAAATCAACAAACGCGCGTTGACAGCTGCGTTGCATTACTCAACCGGCACAATAATGAAGGGATTTTAAATCGAATCATTACCTGTGATGAAAAGTGGATCCTGTACGATAATCGGAAGCGCTCATCGCAATGGCTGAACCCTGCCGAACCAGCCAAACCATGCCCCAAGCGAAAATTGACTCCAAAAAAGTTACTTGTGAGCGTTTGGTGGACTAGTGCTAGTGTCGTTCACTACAGATTTCTTAAATCTGGCCAGACAATTACGGCAGATGTTTATTGTCAGCAACTGCAAACCATGATGGAAAAGCTAGCTGCTAAACAACCGAGGCTGGTTAATCGCTCTAGGCCACTGCTGCTTCATGATAACGCTAGACCACACACTGCACAACAGTCGGCTACCAAATTAGAGGAGCTTCAATTGGAATGTCTAAGACATCCACCGTACTCTCCGGACTTGCCCCAATAGATTACCATTTTTTTCGAAATTTGGATAACTTCTTGCAAAGGAAAAAATTCAACTCCGATGGGGCAGTCCAAACCGCCTTCAAAGATTTTATTGATTCCCGTCCGAATGGTTTTTTTAGTAAAGGGATCGATGAACTACCTATGAGATGGTAAAAGTGCATAGATAGCAATGGTACATACTTTGATTAAATAAATATATTATAATAAAAAAAAATCGACTTTATGTTCCTCCCATACTAAACGTCAATTTCATATGTAAGGACCTAATATTTAAAGAATTAATTTTGTGGTTAGACATTATAACAGATTGTTAATTAACTTAGTAAAAACCACTACTAGATTTTAGGTCTACCGGTTTCGAGACGTACCCGTCTCTTCGTCAGGACCAACACCACACTACTATATTCACAACACTATACACCTCAACCATAGTATTGTTAAACTTTACCAATATTGATCACATGCGTGTTAATCTTGTCAGAGAAAAGCATGCACTACTAGCCTACAGATCATTCAGGAATCTTACGAAAGAGAGTAGATTCCTCTTTATTCCTCTTTCGATTTTTCACAGATATATGCCTAGTGTTAAATATTTTCACATTACAAAAAGTATTAAAATACAGTATTAAAAGTCACGCAGAATTTCTTTAAAACCTATCTAGATTAATTGTTCAAGGAAAATTTTTTCTTCTGAAAAAAGGCCTGAACTTTGTAGTAACATTATTAAGAAAATAAAACACAAATCACTTTTTTTCACCACTTTATTAGATTATACGATCTACATGTTTCGAGAACAATGTTCTCTACACCAGGATTGTTTGTGTACTAAAAATTGAAAAAGTTAAACCATGATAATTATTATGAATGTCGTCTGAAGGGGATGAAATCTTAAGTGGAAAAATATTCAATAGTGGATTGTGCACAAATTTAGTCTGAGTGTTTATTATGTTTGAATTAATATTAAAATTTTTCCTTATTTCAAGTATTTCTTAATTATTGATTTGTGGGATCTAGATTATTCTGTTAGACATAGTTTCAGTATAATAATAAACCGGGAGATGTCGCATGCTTGTTCTTCTACCGACATTCTCTCGAAACCTCATAGAGAAACACCAGCCAACAAGTGAGCGACGAGTAGCAACACCCATAGTGCCTGATGAATTTGACGGTTTGGGCTAAATTAATTATTAATGTAATTTGGCTGGAGTTAATTATGCAGAGGCCTAGAAGTTGTGCGTCGATTGAATTTATTTCTTGGCTTTAAATATTTATCGAACGGTAATCAAGACGTCAGACACGTTGTGAAATGTTAATTTTGATCGTTTTGAAATCATCTGTGGAAGACGTTTTCGTGACATCTTGGGAGCCTTATTTCGACAGTCCTTGGGCAATCAAAGGGTTTTACGGAGAGAGCGAGAGGAACATAACGGATGCTGTATTAAAAATATACTTGTATATTATTTCAACGCAGGAGACTTCCATAAAGATATCCGGATTTTAATAAACTGTGATATTTTTGAACTTTTTGTTATATCCAGAGAAATTGGATTATCTATGTTTAATTTATAAAAAAATGCTAGTATTTTATAAGCATGGGATCTTTTAAATCAACAAAAAACGCTTATTGTTAATCGATATGGCAGTTACTTTGTGATGCAACATGATCATTTAAATTTACCATATATGTCTCACAGAGACGAAGCTATTTTATATGAGGAGGTCTGGGCGTTTACAGGGTTTGCGGTCTGTCATTGGCTGACATTACACACAGTGATCACTTTATATGTTACGTTTACCGAATCGATCCACGATCGACCACAACATCTGTGGAATTTAGAACTTTGTTTACATGGTTATTTGAAAATCATTAATAACCTCGCATGACTAAATTCCGGCAATAATGTTTACGTTGAAAATGTTCAAGCAACCATGATCTAATATATCAAAAGTTATGGAAATATTCAATATCAAAGTTTAAATTTTTCTTCAATATTTTTCAATAATTATTTTTTGCAAAATGTTGAACCATCTTTAGGTACATTGTCGAACATGAAAAATTCATTCCTTTTAATACAAGTCAAATAAAATAGTAAAAACATTCCAATTCCAATTGGAATTTCTGAAGAGTTTTTATCATTTTATTTAACTTGTATTGAAACTAATGAATTTTTCTTAATCGATATAAATGACTGTAATTATGGTTTAAAGTTTTATAAAAAATAATACAGATATATTCCAAAAAATAATGCAAACTTTGATATTGCATAACTCCATGACTATTGATATAAGGTCATGACTGCTTGAACATTTTCGACTCATAAACAAGGCAGAAGTATAGTCCCGCGGGGTTATTAATATTTTCGAAATATCCTTGTATATGGTATTTATGTATGTATCTCACTTCCTGTTATTCAATACAAAATACGGTATAGACATTTTTTATTGAAATTTGACATTCCAATGTAACAGTATATAGATGTCGCCGCTGGTAATGACGATTCCTTGTGGGGACAACAATTCATTAGATGTTTTCTTTAAAAAATTTGGACATACTCAAAAATTTATATTAACATTTAACTGTACATTTATTCCACATTTATATTAACATTTAATTGTATATTTATTCTACATACGCTTTGAATGTTACTCAATGTATGTACATATTTTATCTGTTTATACAGGGTTATTTGTAAAACATTAATAACCTCGCATGACTATGTTCCTGCCTTGATTATGAGTCAAAAATGTTCAAGCTATCATGACCTAATATCAATAGTCATGGAGATGTGCGACATCAAAGTTAGCTTTTTTTTTTTCAATATTTCTGATTTATTTTTTGAAAAACGTTGGACTATCATTATAGTAACTAACATCAATTACGAAAAATTCATTCGTTACAATACAAGTTAAATAAAATGATTAAAACCCTGAAAAAGTCCAATTGGAATGTTTTCCAATTGGATTTTTACAATTGGAATTCGCAGGTTTTTATTTTTTTTATTTGACTTTTATTAAAGGGAATCAATTTTTCATACTCGATATAAGTTACTGTAATGATAGTCCAACGTTTTACAATAAATAAGTCAGAAATATTGAAAAAAAAATTCAAACTTTGATGTCGCATATCTCCATAACTATTGATATTAGGTCATAATACCTTGAACATTTTCGACTCATAATCAAGGCAGGAGTATAGTTCTGCGAGGTTATTTATGTTTTACAAATAACCCTGTATATAGACGATCATCTGCTCTATGCTTTCAATGTTTTCATAAAAAAATCGACATATCGCTTATTCATTACATCCGTTCTGCATTTTGGAACATTAAATAGCGCGTGAACTCGATTTTGCAAATAATTATTTGGTACGTAAAGCGAACTTCTTTGTCAAGTATTTTACTTAAATAATACAATAACGCACCTTAAGCGATCAACATTTGACTGGCGTAATCTATCAACGTTATTATGGACGTACAGCCATAGATTAGTCATTATATCGCCATGTGTCCATCTTGACGAGTGTCCTGAGGCGGCAGTGTAGTACAAGAACGAATGATGAGACATCAAATGTAATAAATGATAAATTATGGAAGTCTCATAGAGACGAAGCTAATTTATATATGAGAAAAGTGGATGGAATCTCTAATACGATAACTCAGGGCTTGCAACCTGTATGAGCTGACTTAAGTGATCACTCTATACAATGAAACGTTCACCAATTCCATTGTAAGAACATCCACACATTATCTTTTTTTTTTAAAGATTTATATATACAAGCGTTTAGCTTAGTTTGAAAATAGTAAGAATATTGATGTGACACGTATTCCATGTTCGCATCTCTATTTTTTAAAAAAAAAATAAAAAATATATATGTGTTCGAAACAAGCTTCTTTCATATATTGCTATGGTCTTTCTCCTTAACAAGTTAGTATACATCGCTTACTCAGCTGGTAATGATACTAACTAACTAACTTACCATCACGCCGTTTCCCCATGGGGGTAGGCGGAGAGGATAGAGCGCCATACTCTTATGTCCTGACATAAGCTTTCTTTTTTTTCGCTTCATCTACATTTATACATCTTCGCATGCAAGCTCGACGGTTGTTGAGGCTTCTAACAGGACCATCTTTTAGTATCTGGTTAATCTGGTCATGCCACGTCTTCCGTGGTCGCCCTCTCTTTCTGGCGTCGTCAACACTTGCATTATATATCTTTCTTACCATTCTTTCCTCATATTTTTTGTTGATTTCTTTTAGAAATATTCCTTTTAACGAATATATGATATTCTTTCGAATCTGATATCTACTAGTAACTGTGCTCTTTTAGGACATACTTTCATATAAAAATATATTTTTTAAATATTTTAAATGTCTAATATTACAGATTGGTTCAAATGTTTGATGCATAAAATATTATATGTATATTTTTATAATTAAAATTGTACATTTTGAGTATTCCGGCAGAATTTTTGCGGACATTAAGGTGATCGTCTAGCAGAATGAGCAAATTTCACAATTTTTTCTCATATCTTCTCTTGCGTTTTTTATTACATTTTTGTATGGAAATATCTCATTTTAAAATTTATTCATCAGGTTACATATATTTTAAATACGAATATCTTATTAAAATGTCAATTAAAAAGTCTAAATTAAAAAGTTGATTAATAAATTACCAAACCTTCGATGTTTTAAAAATGAAGAAAATTGCTCCACTTTGTGGGCCTTTTATGACTGAACGGCGTGTGAGATGTCTTTTTTATTCAATAATATTACAAAGTTAACGATTATCTTAAATTTGTTACAATTATAGAAAAATCTGTTAATACGTTTACATGCAATTTATGTTTTAAAAAATACTGTTTTTTAAATTATTTTTATTTTTTGTGAGTTTTTTTCGATCCTTTTAAAATAGTTTATAACTTTTTTTCTTTAATAAATTAAAGGAATAGACATTTTTATTTTAAAATTAATACAAAAAAAATCAAAAAATTATTCTCGATTTCAGATTTTAGCTATTTAATCAAGGCACTGCGTATTGTGTCATAAATACGTTGCGTCTTGATTAAATATCTAAAATCAGGAATATCGACAAAGATTTTGATTTTTTTTTTGTTTTTATTGTAAAATTATAATATCTATTCTTTTGACTATTGAAGTAAAAAAGTTGTCAACCATGTAAAAAGAGTTGAAAAAGACCCACAAAAAAATAAAATATTTTTAAAAAACAGTATTTTTTAAAACATAAATTGCATGTAAACGTATTAACAGATTTTTCTATAATTGTAACAAATTTAAGATAATCGTTAACTTTGTAATATTATTGAATAAAAAAGACATCTCACACGCCGTTCAGTCATAAAAGGCCCACAAAGTGGAGCAATTTTCTTCATTTTTAAAACATCGAAGGTTTGGTAATTTATTAATCAATTATTTAATTTAGTTTATGACATTTTAATAAGATATTCGTAATTAAAATATATGTAACCTGATGAATAAATTTTAAAATGAGATATTTCCATACAAAAATGTAATAAAAAACGCAAGAGAAGATATGAGAAAAAATGGTGAAATTTGCTCATTCTGCTAGACGATCGCCTTAATTAATTCGAACATAATATATTCCGGACAAAAAAATATTTTTGATTAGATCAGGTTGAGAAGTTAGGTTAGGTTCTTAAATCGCGCAATAAACATAAATTTTGGGCGCACATTTGCGATTGACACTATCGGTGAATAACAAAGCAAAAATCAGAATGGAATCTGTATGCAATATGCAGAGAAATGTTTTTTTAACCTATCCGATATTTGCCATTTATTTTCATATACACCGCTGACAAAAAATCCTAATCAATCATTTTTTAACATTTAATTGTCGGTTTTTCTGTAAGTACCTTACTAGTTAAAAATAATCACTAATGTACAAAAACCACTTATTTGGAAAACGTAATTTTTATAAAGTAAAAATATTGATGCATTAGACTTACTTATAGTGAATTGTTTTATTGAACTCGGTTGTTTTGAATTCAATAATCCAAATCCTTAAATATATTCACGAATTCATACCTCTACTCATTCTCTATATCCTATCTTTCACGAGTCTCTGACTCTCATAAAGATAGTAGGAAAAAATGTTTCTTTAAATTGAAATGTTTTATTGTAGCAATTTATATAAAAATATTAAATAAATAAATATCTCCCACTGCAAAGGCTTTCTAGACTAGCAAATAGATAGGAACAACTTGACGTCTTTGCCAATAACTGTATATTATTCAAACATATATTATAAGTTGTATTGAAAGATTACAAGTATTTGTCGAATTGGACTTAAATAATTGATTTATATTTGTATGTATATTTTTTAATATATTATGACTTTCAAAGCTTGTGCTATATCTTTGCACTGTACATACATTATTACTGTTTTTGTTTTTGAATTTCTATTATATTATGTTTTTCTTATGCTTCCGCTTTTTACTTTATATTATATTTATTTTTGTATCTGTATTTTAAATATTTTCTTTCAACTTTATGTCATTATTATGTTTACATGTTATTATTATTTTTCTGTAAACTATATGTTCTGTTAATGTACACTTTACCTATCTGTTGTAAAAGCCCTATAGGGCGTTAATTAATAAATAAATAAAAATATATATATATATATCTATAATATAAAAATATTTTTTGTCCGAAATAATTTATCTATGTCAGAAATAATCAATGTCCGCAAATATTCTTTTCAAAAAAATCAGTATCTTATAATCTGTGTCCGAAATAATGTCCAGAAAAATCGTGTCCGAAAAATCCTGTCGGGAAAAACCACAGAACCACTTTTGAAAAATGTTTATTTCAAAATTCGACAATTTATTTTCATAATCTATTTTTGTACGAGGCAAAAATTCTGTTTTACATAAACAATAGTTATTTTGATGTATGTTGACGCGATTCCACTTGTCAAGTGCTGAAAAAATTTAATTTTTCACGTCTACCGGAAAAAATGTAAAATGTTCACGGAGGGCGACATGCGACTAAAGCGGAAATAAAAGATACTACCCATGCTGCGAGCGAGTAATTCGTTTAAACCTTGTCTGTGCAACTTGTATGAAGATAATAGATCCTGGCTTTTATCTCTACTCTCGCATATCAGAACGCCGTACAGCCACGCATTTAGAGAGCTAGGAAATGAGTTTAGTGGTGTACCTACCGGGCACTGCTGGACAGACCTGGAGTTGGGGTAAAACTATTTACACCGTTAATTGAATTTTAATTTTTAATTTTTTTACATGTGTAACGTATTTATTGAGGTAGCAACAGGTACAACATTGAACCGCCATTTATGACACTTTTTTTTTCTTTAGACATTATTACATTTATTATTATTATGATTAATACATTACATTACATTACATTACAAATATAATTGTACAATAATAAATTATCATACAATCATACAATAAAATATGTAACTACCCAACTAGGCAGGCCTGTTTTAGGGCAAGTTACATATTTCATTTTAAAACACAAAATTTAACTATAGGTACTCATAAGTATAATTAATAAATAATTTAGAGGTCAAGTAAATTAGTACATTATAAATTTTTAAATTAGATTAATACAATAGAAATATTTTAATTAAATTGAAACAATAAAAAGTTAAATTAAAGAAATACAATATATTAAATTAATACATTACATGGACTTGGTATTTAAGCTAAAACTAAAAGACCTACAAAAATATATTGCACAATTGAACATTAATTAATCTTTAAGCAGTAGTTTTCCAAATAAGATTTAAATTTTATAAATATTTAAAACGATGAAGAAGAGAAAAAAATATAATGATAATACTCATTTTGCTAAAGAGTTTTATTTTATAATTTCCATTAATTTCTTTTCAGTATTTTCTCTACCCATTTTGAAATGTATATTATATTACAGTTGACCGCCGAAAACCGTTACCTAACCTAACCTAACCTAACCTGACTCATCTAACCTAATTTAACTAGTAATTGAATGTATCCGAATTTAATCGTTCGATAATAATACATACACATAAGATGGTTAAGTTTGGTTAGTTTTTAAATAAATCTATTTTCTTTCTTTGAGAAATGGTAAGAGTTTTCAGGGCTCTTCTGCCGTGTATATACGACCTCCTTAGTCGATTTTTCGTCGATCTATTACACAATCCACCATCATGCAGGTGTCATTTTTTTTGTATGATGGTTTTCGGTGTATTTTATTTATACAAAACAAAACAAAATTTATAATCTATTATCAGTGTAGTAAGAATGGGGTTTGACTAAAAGTTAAAAAGATATATTAAAAAGTTAAAGATATCCGATGCTCGTCTATTCTCATTATAACGTAAAAATTATTAATTGACCGATGTACACTATACACGAACATTACACTGTACTCACAATGTAACGCTCTACTTGCACATCAATTTTGACATTTGAAAATTTACCTATTCTACTATTCTGTCTTATTAATATATCAAAAATTGTAGCGCTGAGAGTAAGGGGCATTGTTTTTTAATTAAGTGCGATTTTTAACTACCTTAATAAAGTCAAGAACATAATTGCAATAGTTCTGAGGAACTGAGTGTGAGAGAGAGTGGTTATATAAGGACGCGCGCCGTTTGGGCGCGCGCTTTTTTCTATCGAGACTCGACCGCCATTGGTCATTGATATATTCGCCGTATCATTGAAGAGCGAGATTTATTATTACTGCAATAAAAGATCCAGGAGAAACTATGAGTGTTTAACTAAAGCCCCACATATCACGATAATAGTGTTATCCCATTGTTGCAGAGTACTTGCTAGTAAACACTGGAAACTTCTGGATAACAGCATTAGCCATATAAATACGACGCACGGGAGTAAGGTGTTGTAGTTTTCCGAACGCGGTTGACGGGCGATAACAGAAGCGAAGTTACCCGCGGGCAGCAGTCAGTCCGGCCAAGCGAGTGGTAGCGGCAGTGATGCCAAGCGAGCGAAAATTCGACAGTGATTCTAGAAAGTTCTTACGTAGGGAGATAAACCGAAGCGAAAAGTAATAAGTGTTGAAATTGATGAAAATTTCTAGTAAACAGTGAATAAAGTGTTAAAGCGAATATAAAGTGATAAATTTGCAAAACAGTTCAATTTAAGGAATAGCGATAAGTGACTTTGTACGTTAGTCTAATTAATTAATCAGTATTTAATAAATTTTGTATTAAATCCCAGCGTTTTCATCAATTCCTCCTGCAGCCACGACACATATATACATTCTTTGCCTCGTTTAATTTAAAATGCACAGCCCTGAAAAGATTGCCTCTCAAAGATTTCAAGATGATTCACGGGGAATTTAAATATGTTTTTTTCCTAAGACTCGTTATATTTGTGGAGGGAGGAGAGAAGTATATTGCTCGCCCAACGTAACTTGGCGTGCGGCAAATTTGGAACTAATACCCGCCCCGCCCGCACCCGGCGGTAACCCCTCGCCCTGTCATTCAGTTCATTCTCGTCTTCGAGCTCGAGCTGTGTCATCTTGATTACCAATATGCACTGAATTATTATGTCCAAAACATCCTAAACAGTCCGGGATGTGCAAGAACAATTGCCAATGAAGTATTAAAGTTTTGCGAAGCTGAAAAAGTGAATAATGGACCGATATTACCGTCTGACAGTTTGACAGATAGAACGGCCGCCATTACTGCATGGTTTCTTTAGTGCTGCCCGACCAAATTTCTGTATGTAATACGACACCGGTCACCGGACATTCTGTACATTATGTATTGTGTAATAAATTTACACCCTGACAACCATCCGTGTTCTGAAAATAACAATGTCTGGATCTTTAAGATCTTTATCCCAACACTTAACAGACGATAATAAAAATTAAAAATGTCTATAGCGGATTTTGTAATTCTACGGCTCAAACACACTGTATTAAATGATGATATAAAAAAAATTGTTTCTTACAAACGTATTAATTTCTTCATCCACAGCGTCCAGATGAAAAATCATGGCTAAACTTGTCATGACCGCGTTCGGCGTTACCGCGTATTCATATCTTCCCATCTTGACATTTGACAGATAACAATTTACATCTTTCTCCCTCCCTTTATATCTATGTCATGTAGAAACTTACAGAAACAAACACCGACGTATAGCTATGTCTCGTTTATTTTTAAATTTTATTATCGTCTATTAAGTGTTGGGATAAAGATCTTAAAGACCCAGACATTGTTATTTTAAAGCCATGTATTCACTAGGGGACAAATCGCGAAACATTCCGCTCGGCATGTCGCATCAACATCTACGCTCATGTTTCGGGAACAATGACGCGGTCATTTGACGTGTACACACCGGGACTCGCATATCTTGTCGCGGAAATGTCACCCGATGATGTTATGATGACAGCTGCAGTATCTCATTTGGCGAAAACGGGGTTTCGCGCAATTCGAAATGCTTTTTGGGTCGCAATTTCAAATTAACAAGGTTTTACTGTAGTAAATTGAATATTATTAAAAACAAGGTCCTTTTTGCAAATAATTATTGTTTTCCACACGTCACGGAAATATCGCCCTATGAGGTTATGATGTCAACTACGTATCTGTTTATGTTAATGAGTTTATCGAAACGTAAGAGGATAAAAAAGAGGAGAATGCGAAATTATTTACTGCAAAGAGAAAGAAGGACGTACATTCTATGCGATCTTCGATCGATACATCTCGATGAGTTCAAGAACAATTTCGTTTCCCCACACTGTCATCTTGACAGATATAGCGCATGCGTATTCACTTGTAAACATACCACGTGGTACTGACGCTCCGCGTAATGTTGCAGTGAGCTCGCTCGGGTACCGTGTGCATGGCAACGTTGCCACGGCACGTAGAAATGCCGCGCTATGTTGTGCGCGCCGTCGCGGAACAGCGCACGACGTTGCAACGTCACGTAGACTCTGTGCCGCGCGTGCTGTTGAGGGACAATTTGTCCCCTAGTGAATACATGGCTTCAGAATCGGGCCGAACTTCTGTTACGCGACAGCGACGCCCTCCCTCGCACGCCAAGTTATAGTGGTACGTCTTTAGGTGCGAAGCCGCGCGATGTGATCCGCATTCCGCGGCTAACATCAAATACTTAGCATATTCACTCAAATTGTTGGGGGCGTCCCGGAGAGCATGAATCAAGTGTCTGGGGTGGTTAAAACAAACCAACCGCTTCCAATATGCCTCGTCTTTGATACGGGACACAAAGTTGGGAAGAGACTATTCGTAGTACGTTTTAAAGCAAACCGAGTAGAAATTTAATTATGCCGGGCTCTCCCTTGTGATTGGCTGGTGTACATAATTACTTTTCGCAATTCGTGTCAAGTGCGATCGTTATGGATTCTATTTGAAAAATCATTCAATTTTAAACTTTGGCGCGTGTGGGGACTTTTTTCTTTTCTTTGGTTATTGTTAATCGACACTAAATCTTCTAAGATCCATATATCTACAATAAAATACCAAATTATATGACAAATAAGACCATAATATCGATTCAAAAATGAACTGACAGAATAGCTAATAGGATTAGATAAAGATTAATTAAAAATTATTATTAAAAACTCACTATAAAACATTACAAAATAATTCGCCTATTCTCAAGAAAAAAATCATCAAATTATAATGCTAAAAAAGAACATATTTATATGTATAAAGTTTAAAAATAATTTAACAGAAAACCTAAGTAGCTTACTTTTCAGAAATAAAGGGAACTTATTACAGAATAGGTATTTCAATACCTAGTGTAATGAAAAGCGAAAACATATATATATTATTACTATCTCCTGAATAATTAATCATATTTAATTAAATGTACGTCATTTAACCTGGAGCATTTTCGCTTTGTACCTGTACGGTAGTATTGATATGATGTGTATTCTCTAAAATAGTTAAACTGTATTTTCTATACTATGTTTTTAACTTTTTATTTACAAAAACGATAAATTTTAACAATGAATAAAATTTACGAACGGTGGTACTGTAACGATATTGGCCTATTCAAATAGACATTGCTGAAAAATTATACGAAAATATCTATCTGCTAAAAGCTCATGATAAGGAGAAGCCCCGTAATTCATAAATACTCTATAATTAAATATCTGCCGGATAAGTAGGTGCGGGCCTTTATTATTTCTTATTAGCCTTTATTATTTCTGCACGCGGGCGTGTAAAGCAGGCTTTATGTTATATGATTCTGATGAAGCGAGCCAATCAGGAACGGTTGTCCGCGGAACAAATTCGACCAATCAGAGGCTTTCGGAGAGTTAGACTTTACCTTTACACGTCGGTTGGAGTCCAAAATGGCGAGAAATTTAGACTATATAAGCCATACAAATTCGAGGATCCTTCTTCTTTCTTCAGCATCAACGTCGGCCGGAGGCTCTTGTGGAGAGAGGACCGAAATACCATCAGCGAGTCGCAGAGGCAGCAACACTCGAAGATACAGCTAAGCATATTCAATATTATTCATTTCTATTGCCTTTTTCGTGTATTCAATTTAGAACTTTCTGGATCGTAACAATTATAGATACATGTTGTGGATTGTTTTGTTACGTATTTTGGGCCTAGGGATAATTATTACTATACGCGCTTCGGATTTAATGTACAAGAGATCGTAATATTGCGACTGTGATAATTCCAGCGGGGGAATTATTGCATAACGCTTATGAAATATATAATTCTGTCGCTGTTCATATGAAAAATCATTTAAATTTGATATTCATATATTACCAAAGATATAAAGGCTTTAAAATGGAATACTTTACTGACGAAGGGTGTTTCGTGTTTGTTTGTGGGATTTAAAATTCAAAATAATTATGTATATTTGATGTCGCGAGGTTCGGAATGTTCGAGAGATTCTTCAGGGCGGATGTATCCTTATGCAAAAGATTGCTTTGTTATCTATACTGGCGATTGAATACACGGATTTCTATATGATTTGTGTAGATCGTGCGAGGAGTTTCTTACTAATAATATATTTTAAAAATGAATCTGGATTTTATAACTATTTTATTAAAACACGGATGTGAGATTATTGGACAAGGTACATGTTTGTATTGCATATCATTGGGCAATCGTATTAAACACGATTTGTTCCTATCAAGTTCTTATAAAGACGTGTTTCGAATTGTATGTATTGTATAGAAAAATTAATTTAGATGCAGCCGGTCTTCAGCTTAGAATCGCGGAAATTTTGTACTAACGAGCAGCATTCTCGATGGAAGGAAAGTGGAGGCTACACAGGCGCTGGTAAATGCTCAATTTTGGGAGAAGACCCGTTATATTACTTCGGATCAGGATGCCATCTCAGAAGCAGGCCAACTACAGAAATAAGATAAGAACCTTTAATATTATTTATTCCTGATGTTTTCTTATGTGTATTAAATGGATTGTTCGTGCTACATAATTTGTCATGGTCACATAATCACTATTCATTTCATTACGTGGGTTCAGAGCCGACGGTAACGGACGCGGAAACAAATTAGTACTGATGTCGGGACGTAACGTCGGGATTATATCTTAATTATCTTTGGGATAGAAGCGAGGTCATCATACGTGCATTCTGCATTACAAACGTTTTACTAACATATATAAATACATATTATTGCGTTTTACAAATTGAATAGGATCGCGGGAAATAGGCATTTCGTCCGGTTGTGCAATATTAACTTCCAACGTAGCATAATGAGATTTTATTACCGGCGCTAGACTCTTAAGGTTAGGCACGCGGGGATTATAAATGGGATAATGAACGAGAACCGAATGGGGAAGTTCGTCTCTCCATGGTCGGGAGGCGAGTAGTCGTACGTCTTTCACTCCCCGTGATCTTGGGAGGCTGAATTTCGATTGTGGAAAAGGATGAAGTTGGATCTACTCGCGTGGCAAGACAGGGTCGAATGTCGGAGCGCGCGTTCTCGGCTATGGAGTCTGATTAGATTGGAGAGACACCTTAGGTCAGGGACTAGGTAGGGCCATCTTAACTGTATCTACCCGGTTGTGACTGGGTTTTAAAGCCAAGAATTACAGGATGGTCTGAAGGTCTTGATGCGGTTACCCCTCTAACATCTAAGGGGAAGAGCCTCTCACGTCTTTTCAGTCCCCTTGGTGCGACGAGCTCGGGCTCTGTTTATGAATGTATGTGAATGTAATAACTCCGTACTCAAGGACGAGATAGGACGTTTCTCATGAACGAGAAATTATAAGATGCAGGTAGCAGTTCGACAATCAATACTTATGCTCGGGACCGCTTTAATGAACGAGATCTGTCAGCAGTTTAACAATCAACTTTATGATCGGGACCGCATTCAGGAGCACGATGGCATTACTAACATCATCATTCTCATCATTCACCACCTTTTCTAACTTGCTGTATACAGAGACCTTCGGGGTTCTCCCTTCCCGGCCAGCGAGAAACATATCAGGAACTTCACAATCAACTGTAATAATCATGCTGTTTTACCATCATTTAATATCTCTAGTCAATAAGACTACACCGTGGGATCAATCACATCAACTATATTTGGCGATGCTAACATGGCTCTGACTGACGCGCTCAAGGGAGAGTCTTTTCCAGTCACCCAGTTAGTTCATTCAGCCCTTTAATCAGCAGTAAACATCATAATAATCCGGCTCATGTAGCCGCAACGTGGGATCCTCATCATTATACACCAGTCAATTCGACTGCCCCGCGGGATAATATACAAACCTTAATATCAGACGCGGGATTTCTTCCTGATATGTTTGTCGCCAGGAAGCGAGGACTTCGGGGGATTCCAGCAGGAGCAATAGAGTCTCGGCTTGATCTTGGTCTGCAGATTAGCATGGGAAGCTATTAAATTACGCAGGTGGTAGCTACCGGGTACAGCGTTGTCGCTGGGGCTGTACCCCCCTTCGTAGAGAAGGGTAACCTAAAATCTACGTAAAAGTAAAATCAGAATCAACTTGCCTCTTATAAAATATGACTTATGAAAGAATCGAAAATTTCGATTTAGAATCTCGGGCTGTGATAATGTCAGACAAAGCTTGCCCCGAGCCTCTGTTGCGCCTAGTTGTTATGAATATATGTTTACTCTTTCCACTATATACCATGAACAGATAAATCAGGCCGAAGACCACCGATCGCGCCAGTTGTAAGCATTGTATGTATGTATTCTGGAGAACCCAGCCGTTAATTTGCATTTTGAGTATTGTGTGTGTGTTTAATAAGTATAACCGTGTATTAATCGACCGTGATTTATCTAATCTGGATGACCGGCAGATCCAGTATACTATTGCATTAAAAAAAAAAATACGCAATAAAATTAAATATTGCGTGTTGTTGCGCAATATCAGCACTAAGTTCCTATTATGTACCGTCGGTTGTATTATGTGGATACCAAGTTATACTCATAGCGCCCTAGGCTGTATTTCGCAAGTGGTATTTATCTATCTGAATATTCCATCGTAATCGTGACCCCGCGCTCAACCGTGGAATCCGTCCACAGGTGCTAATATGAGACCTCGGTAACCAGGCGGCTTCGTTCTAGGCGAAAAATCTACGTAGACATATTTATGTTCGCGACGCCGCTACCGGATGCGAGGAAGTGACTAATGCGCCGCCATGAAAGGCGATTTTGTTAGTCTGTTCAATCGATCGTCGTTTTGAGTCCGGCTCATGTTGCGCGTTAATAATGTTAGGTTAGTTTCGCCTCGTATGAATACAATGGCATTTCTTCTGCTACGCTACCAAAAGTACCGGGTAACCGCGTCACATCGAGGAGTCCTAAATTACTATCACTAGACAATTACTGGCCAAATTATATGTTAGACTAAACGTAAACTTAATTCAATCACGTAAATAAATTTTAAACATAGCTTTGAGCTTGCAAAAGCAGATCTCAAATATTATATTAGACTTTTAATAAATGAACTTAAAGTAAAATCGCTTTTAGAACTTTTCTTAAAGCCTCTCTTTTAAACTTTCGATTTAAACTTCTTCAAAAAAAAAACTTCACCCCAAAATACACCCTCTACAAAGACGCATACGTCACAGTACCAGTAGGTAGATTTCGTAGATAGATCGAAAAATTCTGAAAAGATATCAGAAATCTCTTGACCACATGTAGCATATTTTTCTCTCAGAAACATTGTTTTAGGGATTGCATTAGTGAATTTCTTAGTTTTAGTGCGTTCCCATATTTTCTTGGTCCCGAGATGTAATTATTTCTATATAGAATTTATATATGAGTGATAGCAGGCACGAATACTATTCTTAACGCGAGATCTTAGCATAGAAAAGGTTTCGTAATCTCTTTAATTGCTATATTTTATGTGTTTTTCCTATATTTTTCTTTTTCATTGAGCTGGTGTCTAAATGCACTGCTAAACCAACATGGGTATTTTGAATTATAAAACATACATTGATAAAATCAAACAGTTACAATTAAGATTTCTAAAACTTAAAGTAGATAATAGACCTAAATATATGTACAAGGATGATTATAATAAATTATTCAAAGTATGCAAAATATAACCAATTGACCAAAAAGTAAAATATAATATAATACTAGAAGAAATGATAAATAATATAAATATACACACTGACACGCACCATAACTACGCAACCAGATCGACAGGACGAACAATGAGAATACCAATCACTAACAACGTGTATGGCGAAAGAAAAATAGATTATATTGTGCCAAGAATCTTTAATAAATTAGATAAAAAATTCTTTGAGATGATGCAAGACAAAAAAACTCCATTGGAAATAAAAAGAATATATATTAAAGCTATGTACCTAATCTTAGATTAATTTATAATTACATATCATGTATCACTTGTAAAAAAACATGCACCACTCGATAATGACCTACTATCTTCATTATAAAATAAAAATTATTGTCAAATATTGAAGGCAACGTTGCCGTAAAACTGTTATGCAGTTTGGCATATGTTTAATCTAATAAATACCAAAAAAAAAAAAATATATAAAAAAAAAATTCAAGATCTTTTTTTTGTGGAGCGTGTTAAGCTATTTCTCCCATAATGTATTACAAAATAAGTTAAGAGAATCATTTCAATTTAGTCGATTCATTTGATACCAATCAATTTGAGCCAAGTCAATATTACATTTGGTGTAATCAGTTTTACGGAAGTTGTATGCAGTATGTTTAGAATTATGTTGTAAAAAGTATTCCCGATTAATCATCGTGTTTATTTGGACTGGGGGATGAAATTTGTCAACACTTACAAAAGTGTTACCCAAAGATACAAGTAGTGGAGTATCAGACAATATTAAATCATATACTCGTCCAATTCAAAACGATATACTATTTATAAATAGATTATCGTAAAGCTCATGAGCTTTCTCAAGAATGTAGGGAGAGTATGACTAGCCACTTTTTAATAATTTGATTATTGTCAACCCTTGGTGTGTGAGGTAGTATGTAGTATATGTTCAAGCATGAATATCAATCAAGTACAATATAATTTTGCTTTTAAAGCTAGTGATAAGTTCGACAAAGACCATGCTTTCATAAGATTAATTTTGTTAATGGGAGATGCTGGTGGATGAAAATTCGTTTCAAATAAATCGAGTAAGTTAATATGCTAATGATGTTAGGCTAATCTAACGACAGTAAAAACTATTACATCGCAAATTAATCTGTAACTATGTATATATAATGTAAAAAGTAAATAACATATTATAGTAAAGACATTTTGTGTAAACATTAAGTAAATGTAATGAATAAATTAATAATCAAATTGTAGATTTTTCTTAATTGGAAGCCTAAATTGGAAGGGTGGTTCATATCGAAATGTATTCTAGTGATACACACGGGGGTCGCGGGAAGCCGACGCGGGGTTGCCATTAAAAATGGTTGAAAAAAAAAACATTTCCCACCTTTCGAGTTATCTTTGAGGGGAAAATGTAAACGCCAAAATGCAAATTTATGCAAAATATTTTTTCGTTAGAATTATAAAATCGCATGTCCGTGTTTGAAACATATAAGGAATTTTAATTAAAAATATAATTTAATACACACACGTAATATGTGTCGATACTAAAATGAAATCCTAAAAAATTAGGGGCGGCCCCCGTAGCCCAGAAGGCAAGACACTGGCTTCTCATATCGGAGGTTCCAAGCTCAATTCCTGGTAAGGTCACCTTACATGTATGTGATTTTCTCAAGCCTGTATTCCTTTGTGATGTTTTTCGCTACGTTAATTGAGTCTCGTGTACTAGCGTTAAAAATTAATATTAAAAAAATATATAATAATATCGTAATATATAATTACCATCGCGCAGGTTCCCCGCAGGGATAGAAAGAGAGGTTAGAATGACACATTCTGACACATGATGCTTGCTTCCTTTACTTTCATATATCGCGTGCCAATTATTTATTTACTTGTTTATTTAGAAATATTAATTAACAGATATAAGAAAATGATAATAAATATATGAGAGTGTAGATAGTTAATAATTGACATATTAACATATCTCACATAGAAATAATTTTGAAGTAGTAGGTACATAATAATAATATAAGCATGTTTAAATAAAAGACATCAAATGTAACAGTAGTGAGTAGAACATAATAAAATAAATAACAATAATAAATTATACGTATTACCTAACTTTATTTATATCTTGCATTGCAATAATAAATCAATATTCTGTTATTAATCAAGTTGCATCGCAGAGTTTTGTTCACTTGTGATCTTAGGTGGTATAGAGACACATGATAGATATCGATATCGGTGAACAAGACTCGGCACATTTTCACTATGGGGGAGCGTAATCCGTAATTGGTACGAGCTACAGGAATGTGGAAGATGCTCTGCGTTCTAGTAGCTCTTGCTGGGACGTGGATGTTGATAAGTGATTAAAGGGGTGGACAATTAAATTGGTTTCGACAGATCTTGTACAAATTAACAATTTTATTGAAGTGTTTAGCGGAGCTCGTGTGATCGCGGTTCGAAATCTCTTGTAAGATTTTATCGGTACCGATCCGTCGCTGGGTTTTTCTTTTTCGATCTCTTCTGAACATAGTTTGTCCCTCTCTACTCTGTGGTGCAGAATTAATAGCTTTGTATTCAGAGTTCAGCTTCACTCCCATTTATAAGGATCGAAAGAATGCACTGTTCTAAGATTTCTCTCTAAAGTCGGTTAGCGGCGAGTTAATTTAAAGGACATCAATTTATTATTTTTGATGTTTATAGCGTTAACTTTGTGGTCGAACGTAATTATTATTTTTAAGTAATCAAAACTTTGTATTGATCCGATTGAGCTGAAACTTTGCAAACAGACTCGTGGCGACGATAAAAATGATCTAAAAATGATTTTCGTTTAAAAAAATAAATAAATATAGTATAATTTTGGATTTTTCGAAATTTTAATGGTTTTTTCAAATTGGAATCGATACAAAAGAGTAATTAGCCCGACGCAAGTATACGCACGAAATCTGATTTAATGAGAAAGGGAGTATACTAAAATCTTGATTTTTATGGGTAAGTTTTTTTAAAGAATATCGCATGTTACCACTGCAAACATTCCTGAAAGCAAAAGTTTTCCAAAGCCGCACCAGCTGCAGAATTGCTTACTAACGTTACGCGATGAAATTATGAAATTTCCGCCCAATTTTGAATTATTCACTTATTTGAACAAATTTGCACTTATCTTAAAATGTTTGCATCTACATGCTTTCGTCTACACGGACTATTGTAGTCGACATCGCGAAATCTCCTCGCGCGCGGCTTTGCGTGGGCGGTTGAGTTTGCTATTGCCACTAATTTACTTATCAAGAATAATATTTGAGCGGAGAAGTGAAACAATATTTGAGATCAAAATGAAGAAACAATTACAGCCGAATGTGTGCCGAGGCACAATGCAGATACCATCTCGACAATTAACCCAATGGTCGCCCAAACATGGCGGCCGCCGCCTCTGTCAACTATTGACGAGGCCTCGCAGCGCGGATAATACAATCTCCGCTGGATTTGCTCGGTTAATTTATAATTTCCTTCGGCCACTGTTTGCCCGACTCGGCGGAGAGATGTCTCTGTATAATTAAACTAATATTTGCTCACCCTCGCCGTCTCCGGAGCGTCCGGGCCCCGCGCGGGCCCCCTCGGGCTCCCCCTGGGCCCCCTCGGGCTCCACCCCCCGGCCCCCTCGCCCGCCACGCGAAGATGTCGAAACAAAATATAAGTTTTCCCTTTGTGACGGAGTTGCTAAAGTCCTTTATAATGCAGATCCCGCTATAATGGATGGGCTGTTTTCCTTAAGTGCCTACAATATCGCTTTGTAAACGATTCCTTGCATAGTTTTTTCTCGTTTCTCGGCGTCAAACCTTGATATAATTAAATTCAAGAACACAAACCCAAAAAACACGAACCAAATTAATTAATCAATTAGAAAGACATACAGAAGAGTCTAATCCACGAAAAAATATTTTGGCAACTACTGGGATTCGAACCCGGGACACCTCCTTTCCGGGGCCGGTGCTCTTACCATTAAGCTATAGGAGCCTGAATATATCGACCTTATATGTTATTCTCATTTTTTATTAATTGATTAATCTTTATTTTTGTCCATAGAGCAATCCACTTTTTTGATACGGTAGTTCAAATTACTTTGTAATACTACCGCTAGATGGACGCCAGAATTAAGCAATTAATTCATTTTATTTGGACACATTTGATACAACCGATTTTAAATTCAAGGACACATTCATATTTGTGAAGTTGTAATTTTTCAGAACAAAGTTCTGTGAAGTTTTTAAAACCAAATTAATCAATCAATTAGAAAGAGATATAGAAAAATATAATCCACGAAAAAATATTTTGACTACTACCGGGATTCAATTTAATTCTGGCGTCCATCTAGCGGTAGTATTACAAAGTAATTTGAACTATCGTGTCAAAAAAGTGGATTGCTCTATGGACAAAAATAAAAATTAATCAATTAATAAAAAATGAGAATTACATATAAAGTCAGAGCACCGGCCCGGAAAGGAGGTGACCCGCGTTCGAGTCCCGGTAGTAGCCAAAATATTTTTTCGTGGATTAGATTTTTCTGTACGTCTTTCTAATTGATTAATTAATTTGGTTTTTAAAACTGAATATAATTGTATTAATACATGACTATGGTCTTATGAGGTGTGCGGGAAATGGAAAAACGAACACAAAAGATAAACATTTATTCGGTTTAACTGCGTGGACACAGACGGTAACGAAGAAAACTAGGAAACTTCATTAAAGAAAGTTTCATTGTATGGAAATAATTTGGTAGATAAGAAGAAGATCAAAAAAACAAAAATTTGCGATAACTGTAATCTTCTACTTCATTGTTTCGAGCCGGCAGCGAAAGTATTGCAATGTAGATGTGGTTTGAGGCTTAGTAATTAATTCCAGATTGAAAAACTCGATATCTGGACAAACTATCCATCTTTACTTTGGACTAATTTCCCGCCAAACAAACAAATTAATTTTTTATCATTGGCTTAGCTGCAAGAGGGAAGAAGCATACGAATGTCACCACGTCTGGATGTTTCTTTCTCGTTCCCAACCCTACACGTGACAAGCAGACTGATCTATCACGTTCCTCGAAATGGAAGTGATCAAGTACTTAATGAACATCGATAGACAAAGAGAAAAAATATTTTGTATTGTCATTATTAGTATAATTAATAAAAATGAACTTTGTTTTAAAAATATCAACATGTTTCTTCAGAGCCTATGGCCCCTTTGTTAAGATTCAATTGTATACTAACAAATTAAATTCACCAATCGAAGAAAAGACAATCAAATTATAAAAAGTATTTATGGAAAATGAATAATAATGAAGTACCTTCTAACATGAAAACAAATTTAATAGATTACTATTTGTAAAAAGGACCTGGTTATTTATAATATTCAATTTACTATTAATACTTTTTCCTATTTTCAAAATTTCTAATTTATCAAACCGTGATTCTGTATAATTTGTATGTAAAATTTGTAAACCCTTTTTTAATATCAAAAGATTGATCCATAGTCAAAACATGGTTAGAAAATTCGGAATAATTATTGCTACTTTAACACCTTAAAGTGTTCCTGATTCCTGTTCAAAATTTCTATACGTGTTGATATTTTTCAAAACAAAAGTGTTGAAAACAAAGTTCACCTTTATTAATTATATTATTATATTTAGATATTTATTTATTTAAATAAATAATAATTATTAAAAATAAGATAAGATAACAGTGTTACGGATTTGATATCTTCGTAGAAAACAACTTCGTGGAAAAAACATACGTATATGATATGTTAGACGTTTTTTCAGTAATTTAAAATACTTTTCGTATATTTATGTATTGAATAAATAAAGGAGTATCCAAATTGGATAGAGCACTACGTAAATAATTCTTTCATATATTTCTAGTCTATACATTTTCACTGTCGCTCATCGGTTAAACAGGCAGATGACATTGACAGTTCAAATATCCAAGTCCGACTCTGCAAATGAACAGAAGAGTTTGTTACGCAGAACTGCGTGTTTGTTCAGAACAAACAAGAGATTTCGTCCTAATATTTGAAGATCTATGATTGATTTATTCCGCGAAAAAAATTGTGTCTACAAACCCCGCTGTCGAGAAATATTCCTTCATTTAATACAGACAACGAAAATGCCGTCAAATAAAAAATCAGACAATGAAAATATATCCGTTACTATTAAATAAAAAGAGATACTCTTGGTATTATGGTGGCTCGTGCAGACGGATGAACAATTCTTCATCTTTATTCTTTGTATTTAAAATCGACCATAATTTGAATAATGTAATGTATTTTTGTTGACAGTGGCACTAAAAATGAAATATCAGTGTTGTCGGATTAATTTTGGCTGAAGCTTGATACCGGATGATTGATTATCATCGCATTGACAATTAGGCGTTCGAGAAATTCTCATTTTCTCGCGAAGGGGTTGAAAATATTTCGCGATAATAGATTTATTAGAAATGTAACTTTTGCAAGATCTTGATGGATATTAAACGCCTTCAGGAAGAAAAAACTGAGAAATTTACATTATACCATGATTGACGCCTGAATTTAAAACAATTTTGAGCATTTAATTAAAATCCTACGCAATATATATAATAAAATGGTCGTGTATGTCTGAAATATAAGGAAATGTAAATAGACGTATGTCCTGGCAGAAGGCTAATTTCGTGGCTTAAATTTTAAGACATTTAATTGTTAAAATAATTTTATTATTTGTTTTTGATCTACTTATATTCATTAATTACACTTACATGTTTCGGAAAAAACCTTTCCAACAGCAGGGTGGCTTATAAATGTCAAAATATCAAAATGAATGATGTCTTGTTTTTCTAAATTATTATTATAATTTTTTAATTCATAATTATTAATTAAGAAAAAAATATTTTTAAATATTATTGCTGAAGTTTTTGATTACACAAAATTATTGTAAAAATTTTTAGAATTGAACAAGCAGTTAAATTTAATTGATTATTAATAATATTTTGTCTACTTTTACATGCTTTACTAATTTCTAATGATTGTAAATTATTCAATTTCCGACCAAAATTATTTATGTGTAAAATAGAAAGTCCTAAATTTTTATCAAAACCTGATCATTTTCTTATAAATGATTTGAAAATTTAGAAAAACCATGATTATATTCAGACATCTCAATATGGTCAATCTACAAAGTTGCTCAACCAATTGAAAAATCTTATTTGTATCTCAACATGACCGCAAAATATTGTTAATATATAGCACTCGAAGCTGTATAACACCACACAGGCATTACATATGCATTACAAATGTTTGCTTGAAATTGAAGTACTAGGCAACGTGTGCCTTAAGGTACTCGACCTCCGTACTGACTCGGGTACTTACTTACACACGTGAACGTCTTTGGGGTGACGTTCGACGACGCGATTGATTGACACATATCAACATATCTTTGAAGTAACTCATACGAAGTCTGTATCTACTTCGGGCGACAGCTGCTACCTTGTTGGCCATATATTAGGGTGAGCCTGTACAGACAGGACGATGGGTCCTTCAACGAAACTATCGCCGTGACTTCCACACACGTGGCTCAATTCGGAACTGACTCGTAAGCAACACATTTCCCATCATTTTCATTCATATAGAGCCCCAAGCACTAGTCTTGAGTCGTGAAAAAGGTGACTACGTATCATTCTTTTCAACGACTTCATCGCATATCATTGGTTTCAATTGCTAGCATGATTGTCCCATTTCACAGTCTTCTGTTGCAGGTAGAGCTTTTTCCTTTTAAGAAAGACAATCAAATTAGTATGTGTAAATCTAGGCACTATAAACTAGGCACATTGTTTCAATGTGTTGATGTTGATAGCCGTAAGCACCAACACAACGGCTTACACATATTAATTGGATTGTATTTCTTAAATAAAAAGAGGTCTAAAAGTCTTGACTTACCTAACATTTTTGATACACGGTGCCCTTAGAGTATCAGGATTTTTCAAATGTCCTAGAATTCTGTTTGCAAGTACTTTTTAACCAGTTGAAAATCAGTGATAACTGCTTTTCAAAAAACAGTTTTTAGTCACGATTAAAAAAAACAAGTTTATTTGAATATACAATCTTTCAAAAGGCATACAACATTCTAAAAGCTTACACGACAAGCCTAGGAATAATGGACCAGGAAGACATCCGTAATAAAAAATATAACACCTAGAATTGAAAAACCTGGTAATGCTACTAAGATAGTAGTGAGAAATCGGTACAGTAAATCGAATGCCTGCTGCAGATTATGCAGTGTATTAAATACAAAAATAATTTTGTTTACCAGCTCCCGGGGAATTCCCCTGGTCATACCATAGATACATTTTTCAAATGGGATATTCAGGTAAATAAGGTATGTAAGAGGTTGAGAACTGTATTGGGATGTATGCACAAGATTAAATACTATGTTCCGATACAGACTATGAAAACTATATCTCAATCTTTAGCGGAATCGGTAATAAGGTATGAAATAACTAGCTGGGGTCTAACTTGCAAAACTAATATTAGAAAAATTCAAAATATTCAAAATTCGGCTATAAAATTAATAAATAAAGAAAGTGCTACTAAAGATATACAGGAACTCTTCAAGAAACAAGGCTCTATGCCAATTAATGCTATCTTGTGGTACAAACTAATTACACGATATCATGAAGATGGGACATATAAGCATAGATTGATTCATAAACATAGTACCAGATTTACGGTTAAAGAAGGACTACGAATACCGAAGGTCATAAATAAATATGGACAAAGAACATTAAAATATGTCATACCAAAAATATTAAATAAAATCCCATGTCGTGTCAAAATGGATATTAATAAAAAAGGGCAAAATACAGAATTAATGAATATGTTATTAAATAAAAAAGACTTATTTTGATTTTGGTAATATTTGTATTTTTTCTTGTATTGTTGTATAGTATTGTAGATTTGTATTTGAGTTTATAAGATCTATTGTAATTAATTAATATGAATGTATTTCTGGTATATACAATTTATTTATATATATGTATTGATGCACCTACAGACAAATATCAATGTGATGTTTTGTGGGTCTGAGATGTAAAAAAAAAAAAAAAATTAATAAAAAGAAAAAAAAAAAAAATACTTAAACAAAATTAATTATTAAATCAATTTACGCCTTAAATTATTAACTAGGCAATCCGCTATACACAATTAGTTGCTGAAATTCAAGCACGCACTAGACATTGTGAAAAACTCAGTTGATATATAAATTTGAGAATTTTGAAATAAAATTCAATGTTTCAACAATCCAAAGAGTCTTTAATTAGTCAGTAATTAAAAATTATTTGTGAAGGGTGTTTAAAAAATTCTCGGGAAGTGGTTTTTATTCGTTAACGCTACGAAATACGCCTAATTTGCCACCACAAGTGCAAACTCGTTGACGTGAATTCGCGGCATGGCAGAATTACATCCGTACTCATTGATATTATGGTTTGAATTTAACCTTACTTGTAAGAGTTGATGAGAAAAAACAATTTATCAAATTACAAATAAACAGAAATGCGAAAAAACAATCAAATAAAATCTACGAATAGCATTTTGCGGAAGAGGACTTTCGACAATTAACGAGACAGAGATGAATAGATTGGAAGCATTCCAGATAAAGAAGGATGGAAGGATAAGCAGGACTAAAATTTTGGTAGTGGTAATTGCAGCAGATTCTCACAACCATCGAGCACAGAAGAGAGGACTAATAAGTACCAAAGCTACGAGGGCTAGAAGAATATGTCTAGAAAAATGTCCACAGGGGGACATACGTACACTGAACAATGCGCTGTAAAGTAATGAATACCGAAGACAGCAGATGCGGCACATCATAAGACCCAAATTACAAAAACAGAAGGATTTCTTTCTTGCCTTATATCCGTAATGTAACTTGTTCGGCACAAACTCCATGGACCTTTTAAGAGCAGCGAAAGATCGAGATCCCCTTGAGACCAACGGTGTTTATAGGCTCGACTGCCAAGATTTCGACAAGGTTCATGTGGGATAAACAGCGCGCACGTTTTAAAGAGGGTTGATGAGCATAAAAGAGCATGTAAACTCCATACCATACAGCATACTACATACAGGAAAATCAGCATTGGCTGAGCACTTTCTAGATACGGGCCACCATTTTGTATTTGAGCTGAAATTTTTAGGAAAGCCCAAGAGTCATCACGCGCGCGTGGTCAAGGAGGCACTCGAAAAACATAAACATCAGCTTTCGACACGGTACTGCAAGTCAGTACTTTACCTAACACAAACTTGGACACACCCTGACTTCGGTGCGGTTTTGTAAACCAATTAACCTGCTTATCAAAATATACTCATCACATCAGTCCTGATGATGGAACATGCAATGGGATTTGAAACGTCAGCCACAGAGGTCATATATATACGGCAGAATATTATTTAATTGATTAAAGATTCAATATCAGTTATCTTGAAATCAACATAAGCACAGAGATGAAAATACATCTCGAAATTTGTCATTATCTCATAGAAGAACGCAAGAGCAGATTGGCACAAGGGTAGGATGTGAAATTATTTTGTGACGCATTTTAAATTTCATCAACGACTATTAGAAGTGAGATGTTTAAATATTGTAAATTTGCAAGCACCTGAAGAGATGCTTCTCTTCAGAATTGATGAGCTAATTAAATTGCTTAAATTCATTTTATTTAATTTTTTTTATTGAAAATGGGCAGGCAGCTTTAAGCTGATAGGCCCATATCACTGTCTCTCATTTGAATATCCAGCCTATTCTTAAATTGGTTGACACTGGCTGCAGTATTTTGTCTTTTATTATTGTGGCTGGCTTGTATTAAGAAAATATTTCATTCCAATAATAATATATTACATTTGTTTAGCCCGCTACCCCACACAAAATGATCAAACGAAAAGAAGATAAATAATGGCGATTGTGACAAACCCTTAACTCCCTTTCTTTGCAAACTATATTATCACCTTTCTTTTTTGTTCGAAAGGTTTCTATTTATCGACATATGAACCAGTGTTGGATACGAAATGTTTTAAAATTAAATTTAAATTCAACAAAGGGAATAACCAGTTTATTTAAAATGAATAGCCTAAGTTATTTATTTTGTATAACCGGCTTATAAAAGTCCGACGTGGTGTATGGAGCCGAATCTTGCACTCTGAAAATTAAATAAAGAAATATGCTAGACGCCTTCAAGATGTGGTGATGACGTCGTAGGCTGCGAATTTATATATTTCTTATACGCTACAGAGTACTATTAAACAAAAATTATGCAAATAATTATGAGATTTTTTAAAAAGCTGAAAGTGATAAAATAAAATATATTTTAACAAATTGAATTGAAAACAAATACAAAAAAAGCAAAATAATAAATAATTATAAACTAATAAGAAAAACAAAATATTGAACATATCTAAGATACAGAATTTAACAAATTAGAACGAAAGTAAAATTTTAATCAAAAAAATTTCAAAACAAACTCTGGTAATAAATTTAAAATAAATTAAGCAACAAATTAAAACCAATTAACAACATTTCAAAATAAACTCGAGTTTAAATTAAAACAAAATAACAACATTTCAAAACAAACTTAAGAAACAAAGACAGAAGGTAAATATAATCTATACCTATAAAATTCTATGTCTTTCTGTCTGTCTTTTCTCTATACGAATCTATACCGTTCATCCGATTCGATTCAAACTTTGCATACTTATGCTTTAGGACCCAGCGGGTAACATGGGCGACATTTTCCCTTTATTATTTTACCCCTTCCCCTCCCCCTGATATATTTTCGATGCAATCTGTACCGTTTGACCGATCGGACTCAAAATTTGGAAACTTATTATGGAAATTATTGGATTCAGTAATTTAAAATTAATGAACCTTATTTTTTGCTAAAATATTAATAGGGTGAACAGAGTAGTGTGAGGATCTTGGATTGCGAGATGAACGAATGCATTTATTTCTTAGGAATTCCGCACAAAAGAGAGCCTCTTCGCAACGCGCAAGAATGATCTTTTTCATACTTTTGTACGGGTGTAAAAAAGTATGTAGGTGCTACGATAAAAGAAAAAACCATTTTCGGAAGCACGTCCGATTCTCTAGGTGATGCGATACATTATGTTCACAATAGCGCGGCCCGGCTACAGATCGCAGCGTGGCGCTGATGGTCTCCGCGGTGGGGGCGCACACCCCGGACGGGTCTCGGCTTGTATTTAAGATTTATCAGCGACAGATCCGGAGGTGGCGGGATCTGATTGTCTGCCGAGTTGGGCGTAATGTATAGTTCTCGCGTCGTATCAATCATCCTTCTTCCCAGGGAACGCACATCCGTTCCGTTTTAAAATCCGGATTTTTAAGAACGGATTTTGTTCCAATCCGGATTTTACGGATTAAAATAAAAGCACATGAAAATCGAATCAAATGATTTTTTATTATTTTTTTGTTATTTGGAATTATTTAAACTATTAGAAGAACTTATTAGAAGGGGCCATCCATAAAGTACGTCACACGTTAAGGGGGGGAGGAGGTCGAAAAATTGTTACATTGTGTGACAAGGGGTGGGAGGGGTCTTAAGTTTTATGACGTCACATTTCAAAATCTAATACTTACATCTATTGCTTACCCAACGTAACTTGGCGTGCGGCGAATTTTGAACTAAAACCCGCCCCGCCCGCACCCGGCGGTAACCCCTCGCCCTGTCATTCAGTTCATTCTCGTCTTTGAGCGCGAGCTGTGTCATCTTGATTACCAATATACTCTGAATTATTGTGTCCAAAACATCCTAAACAATCCGGGATGGTGCAAGAACAATTGCCAATGAAGTATTAAAGTTTTACGAAGCTGAAAAAGCGAATAATGGACCGATATTACCATCTGACAGTTTGACAGATAGAACGGCCGCCATTACTGCATGGTTTCTTTCGTTCTGCCCTACCAAATTTCTGTATTTAATACGACACCGGTCACCGGACATTCTGTACATTATGTATTGTGTAATAAATTTACACCCTGACAACTTCTGTTACGCGACAGCGACGCCCTCTTTCGCACGCCTAGTTATAGTGGTACGTCTTTAAGTGTTAAAATGCCAAATTCGAACTATTTAAAGAAAAACTAAAAATATTTCCAACTCTATCTGAATTGCGCATTGAAAACGGCACTAGCGGAGTCATATCGGATTTGGTTAGGCAGGGAGAGAGACCGAAACAGTGGAGGTGAGTGCTGATGCGTCATAAGGAGCTCCCATAAACCTACACCTGGGTCACAAGTCCCAGCACTGTTCTCGGCTCCCCTCTCCGCAATGCGATGGACCCGGTACCCGCACGGTGAATCCATCGAATGCTAAGTGTTTCGTCTGTTCTTCAGTTTCTAAATCGACGGCTCCTACGTATAATATCGTAACCCACAAAATTCAATTTTACAGGAGAAGGATTTGAACATATTTTCGTCCGGTATAAATCTAAATATTGCCCAATTTTTTTGAAATTTCGTTTCAATATTTTACTTTATATTGTAGTTTCATAAATAATCACAAAAAAGTCGAAATTATTAAAAGTTTTTGTAGAAATGCACATACGATATTATTCTTCGGAAAAGACGCGACGTAAAATATCGTATAAATGACTTACAACATTTTACTTCGGAAAAGACGCGACGTAAAATAACGTAAGTGTTACATACGATAATTTTGTTATGTTATTTTCTCACGCATATTATCGTAAGTGTTACATACGATAATTATCTTATGTTATTTTCCATCGTATGTTATTGTAAGTGTTACATACGATAAAATTGTCTTATGTTATTTTCCAATGCAAATTATCACATGCAAAGTGTCACATACGATAGTATACTTCGTAAAAAATATTTGATTGTTCGAGATACGATAAAATACGTCCGAAAAAAACGTTATTTATTGCAAAATATTTTTTTTTCTTTCTTGGAAATAAAGATATAATTAAATACATATGAAATACACAAAAAACTAAAAATCGTCAATTTGTGGGTTACGATATTATACGTAGGAGCCGTCGAAATGTAAAATTGCTAAATATGTGACGTCACACGTCTCACGTAAGGTCTCACAAGTGTGATCAATTGTGACAAGGACGGGGGAGGGGTCAAAAAATTACGAAATTAGTGTGACGTACTTTATGGATAACCCCTAATTAAATACCATAATAACGGTGTTATTCTTATTAAAATAATCAGTCTGTTAAAATACTCGAGTGCTGAGTAACGTTAATAAAATAATCAACAGGTACAAATTAAAAGAAACTCTGAAGAACAAAAATAAAGATAAATAGACTCCTTGTCAAATTATTAAACATAAACAAATGTGACAAAACAATTAAACATCACTTAAATCGACATAAAAACAACTTAAAAAAAACTAAGCCATTTTTTGAGACATAAAATGTGACCTCAAATATAATAAGGCATCTAAAGTGCTGTCGTTTAACCTGTTGCGAATTCGGTTGCATATAATTCCTGCTGCGGAAAAGCAAACTCGCTCGTTTCGTTTTTTTGTTAAATTTTTTTATTATTCAAATATTCCGGATTCGATTTTCAAATGCGGATTTGGAGGTCTAGTAAAAATGTGCGGATATCCGGATTTTTCGGATTACGGATAATCCGGATTGCATTCCCTACTTCTTTCTCATCCGCACCGCTCCCGCACCTTGATTACTGTTCCAGAATATTATATTCATAAAAAGCTAAAGAAATTACAACAATACAAAACTAAGCAACGCGTACAATATTAAAATCTAATAGAAGAACAAAAATGATAAATGACCTAACATTTAAATCAGTAAATCAAAGAACACAATATAGTGTTTTGGTACAAACATTTCAAATCAGACACGGATTTTCTGGTTTGTGTCTTCTAGGGTATTATGCCGTATTATCACGACCTTTCTGTCCGACGTTTCGGATCCCATTGCAGGGTCCATCATCAGGTGTGATGTGAGGAAAACTTCGGCCGGAAAGTTCATCAGAAAACACTAACCTGAAGATTCTGAGTGGCCGTGAAAACCTTAAACTAAAGAACATGTGAAAAATTATGTTTTATTGAATTTAAAACATGTGATGTAGTTTAAATAGGGAATTTATTAATTTGAAATTCGATGATGGATCCTGCAATGGGATCCGAAACGTCGGCCAGAAAGATCATAATAACGCGGCATAATTCCCCAGAAGACACAAACCAGAAGATTCTGAGTGGCCGTGAAAACCAAAGTACATTCAGACACGGATTGCCCAAATAATTTGACAGCAGGATAAAAAATTTCATTTACACAACACAAGAGGCATAAGAAAAATAATTCTCAAAATTATCAAATCATTCCTTAAAATACTATCCATTGTCGTTTGAAGCGTAATGAACAAATATCTGAATATGTTTACCATAAGCCAAATTATTCACGTGTTTAACATTCATCTTGGAACCCACTTATACTACTTGCGCGGCTATTTTGTATCTCGTATGATTGTAAATTTATAGCATAACTATATAAGATATAAGTACTTTAAGACGGAAAACAAAACTAAGAACACTTTATACACCACAAGTAATTAGAAAAATCTTATAAATGTCGAGAAAGATGGTACAGAGATTAGCCGAGACTGAACGGGGGTTCATTTTCCCTGTGAAGTTCAAAGTTCCCGCTACTCTTCGAGGTTAAGTACCAAGTCAAGCAGAAGCCGGTCTATTCAACTCGGTCGGAAGTTATAACGGCTGTGAGATGAACAATTTTAATTGTTTTTTTTCACCGCGGTTTCTACGAAGGTCGTAAGAATGGAAATCACTAAAATTGTTTGGCCAAGTAACCACAATTTAGATTTTTAAAAGTGCACATTAAAAACTGCTTATAAATACGGGGTTGAAAGCCGGGATAGAAACACACCCTATTGGCTCAAACAGGAAGATTACAATAAATCATTTTTATAATATTGTCACGTGTCGTGGCCGCGGGAGGAGTAAATGAAAACGCTCACTTAACACTTTTATTTAAATTAAACTATTTCGTAAATTTATCACTCGTAAATAGACACTTTATAATCGCTTTAACACTTTTTTTAATTTTTTTTTTAATTAAAAAATAAATAGAGATGTGAACACGGAAATACGTGTCACATCAATATTCTTACTATTTTCAAACTAAGCTAAGCGCTTGTACTATGAAAATAGGACTAACTTGCTAGTCTGGAGTGAGGATCGAACCCGCAACCTTTGGATCACGAGGCCAGTGTCCTAACCACAAGACCAACAAGCTACTCTGGTAAGACCAACAAGCTAACTTGGTTCACTATTCACTAGATTTCCACACGTATTATTCGCTTCGGTTTATTTCGCTACGTAAGAACTTTTCCAGATTATTCGTTGTCGAATAAATGCTCGCTTGGCATCCCTGGCCTGTAGCTCGCGGCTGCCTTCGCTTCTATTATCGCTTTCAAGCGTGCTAAAAACAACAACAACTCTACTCCCGTTCGCGTCTTATTTATATCTGGCTAATGCTGATATCGAGCCTTCTAGGCGTTCCTAGTGTTTACGAGAACATTCTTGTGGCTTCCAAGCTTTTATATAATGTTTCTCGATACTTCCCGAAAGCCGTAGATTACGCTAGGCCGTTCTGGAATCTTCGATAGTGTTGTGATCATTTCAAACAACTGTCATTTGACATGAGTGCGTGATTATTTTTAGCCTCATTACAATATTTAGATTAATTTTGCTTAATTTATTTATATTATTCGATATTCATAATTATATCTTTGTATATATTTATTTTATGTTTTTTTTTAAATAAAGGTTATTTTCTTAATGCAACTGGAGAACTATTTGTTGGTGCCATAAAATCATCAGTTGAAATAAAATTAACATTGCGGATGGAAAAAATCTGGCACATGAAGACTTATTGAGAGAATTACAATCAGGAGTTAATCGCAACTCGCAACAGTTGACCGCAACTCTGATCTTCGACGAGTTAGGGAATATGAAACAAGTGATAAAGAAGGAACAGGGAAATCAATTTTGCAAGATGATGACCGCGAAACGTATGTCAAAATGAATGCCATGCCAGGAAAATCTGAATAGGAAATGAGGAAAAATTGCTTGTCGAGGATAGCTTCAAGCACGTTAATCGGAAATTTGTTTTCATCTCGTATGAAAATTAATCGTACCCAGAAATCATAGAAAACTTTAATGATGAAGATGCCACACTCACAACGAAGAAATCTTTGCTTCCAAAATGCTTGGAATTAGTCTAATATATATAATGGGCTGATGTAATCAGGGGGTTTAATCTGCCCTAGAGAGTATCAAACGTGGATTTTATACAGGGTGTCCCGTATCTCGACTTCAAGCTGAAATCGGGTGATTGGCCAAGTCATAATAGTAATCAGAAAATATTTTAAAAAATCTAAGTCATGTGTTTTAAAAATTATAAGCATTTAAAAATTTTAAAAAAAATCTACACCCTGTGATGGTCTTTTCACGCCTGTTGCTACAAATCTTTATTTTTCTTCATTTTTTTATTATTATGTAATCCTGAATAATGCTTCTGTAAACTTTTGTTCAAAATTCGAAGCCAACTGCTCCAGCTTGGAAGAAAATGTCAATTTTTGACCAAACCAAGTATTCAAAATCAATACTTTGCCCAGTTTTAACTGACTTTTTTAAAAATTGTAATATTTTTTAAATATTTTTCTGATAACTATTATCACCTGATTTCGGCTTGACGTCGAGATATGGGACACTTGTATAATCCCAGTATTTGCAGCTTAAAGAAGTAATTTTTTTTGTTATTTTCATGAATAATTGTAAATAAAACGTATCCATCAAACCATGTGGTGAGTACCTTATTTAGACTTCATTGATTTTTTTTGCTGATGCATAATATTCTTTCGAAATATAAAGTATTTTCGTTATCAAAACCTACATATTGATTTTTCTGATATATAATTATATTTTTTGAAGCTTAATATATTTTTATGCGGTCACATTTAAAGGCAGTATCCAAGGAATACTTGAGAAAAAACCAAAATAATGTAAAGTCAAACCGTCGTAGAGCTTACTATCCATCATTTTTCAAAAATGGCAAAACCGAAAAAATATTATTTACACATTATATTTACATTTCAATAATGATAGTTGTTTCCTTAAACACATATTTTAATTTAAGTGAAAATTTTCTAAAAAGTAATGCAAAGTATCCCAGTTTTTGATTGCTACCTCTGTTTACAGCTTACGGTTAGGTACTCATTTGATGTTGGCTCTACCTGCATATTCCTGCAGATAGTGCCATGAATAAGTGATTCTCTCGATGCACATCTGTAAAGTTCTTCTTGCACCTGAGTGTATTTATAAAATAAAACTGCGATAACAAGACAAAACTTTCATAAATTCTCGGCGCAGCATTTCTGTAATTAAACCAATCTGTTTTGAAGAGCTGGCGCGCCCTGGACAGAAGTTTTGAATGATTGCCAGCCGGTTTGCATAGCGGATAAGAGTGGCGCTCTCTCCTCAGGTAGATGCCTGCACATCGGATAAGCTACTCGGCCCGCTTCTGAACTCCCACTTTATTTGAATTAGATTTAAACTATACGTATGAAGTTTTAATGAAGTATATCGTCATTTAAATGAAGAAGAAGAAGTCCTTTCCATATGAACGACTTGGGGGAGAACAGGGTAATGAGAGCCGTTGGGTAATAAGAGCGATGATGATTGAACGAAAAGTAGGCACTGATTGCGATCGTAAACACTCGGCCGCTTCTGTCAACCATCGAGAAACTTCACCTGATGAACACGAGTCGGTAGTGCCAAGTCGCGAAGGACGGTTGTGTGTTTTTCGATCCACGCTTATAAAAAACTGCTGATAGCGAGCGCCAAGATAAGCATGAAATTATATTCTTATTTTATTATGTTTATGCTTATTACATCCCTAGATTCATATACTAACAAGTTCAATTGGTTAAATTGTGATTGAAAGTAGAATTACATATTTATATTATTACTTTTCAAAATGGCGGTCAACGGGTAATGGTAGCCTAGCATGGCTAAATGCAATTTGCGACGATGAGTCAGAATATTCAGAAGAGGAAGCTTTATGTGAAATTTGTTTATCCACGGGAAAAAGTGGGGAGATTTGGAACCGATGCGGAAGTTGCGGAAACTAGACCCATAAAGAATGTTCTGGCAGTGATAGTCCAGATACTTATATTTTTGTTTTTTGTTTGGATCCGTAAAAATTTGGGTCCTTTGTTTTTCTTTAATAATTTCATCTTTATTGATTTGTTTCGGTTACAAAGTTGATTTTTTTATATGTTTTACAAATAGTTCTACGTATTAATTACTAAGATTTCATTTAAATTATTTTTAGTAAAATTTTCGGGAAAAAGTAAATATTATGGCTCCAATTTCCCATATAAGCGTTCAATGGGCTCTCATTATCCGCATGTGACGGGTAATGGGAGCGACTGACTTTTTTTATAAAATCGTTACTGTCCCTTCATACATGACTGTAATGTGATTAAAATTTAGTTGGATAATCAATGAAGGAGTTCTTAATTAAAAATTATAAGAAAGTAACAAATGTGATTTTTATCACAAATTTCCCATAGTAGGCTCCCACTACCCTGTTCTCCCCTACTTCAATTCTGAGAGCTTCTTAAATAAAAAATACCTAAAAAATGCGGTCTTATATACGTGCGTCCTATGGCAGAGATACGTACTAATCTTATGCGCTGCTACTAGTTTGGAATCTGGGTATAATTTAGAATTTCGCACTTATTAAAAAAAATCCAATCGTAGGTGGATCCTCCCATATCTTCTAAATTAACTTCTTTAGCGATGCAAACTTCTCGTTCTACGTGTCACGTGTTAGGTGTAACAACCGATTCACACCTTTAACAAAGGGCACACAGGTGTATTTATAATTTTAAAATTATTAAAAACGTGTGCATATTTTCATCTCACAAACAATGTAAAATGGGGTTACTGAATGCAATTTTTCATGTTGAAACCGTGTAAATATTATTATTTCTTTATTTAATAAAGAATCATAGAAAAAATCACACAAATCACTTTTAAAAAATTACGCGTGTAGTGTATCGAAACTCTTTGGTAAGGAAAATTTCCTATAAATCAACACTTAACAGAAAATAAATAAAAACTTGGAAACTGTGTGATCTATGTGGTCGTAATTTCGTTGCATATTAAAAATTACATTGTTTTTTATCAATATTATATAAAACAGCACAACACAGACAAGACGCTTTCAGAAAACAATTGAACTTCTTTTTTTTCTTTCTTACAGATCTCCACACAAGCTTTCAAATGTTTTAAAATGTTCCATTTTTCAAACTTCAATTTTAAAATAGGTACCTACCTACATTATGTCACTTCCAAACTATCCGAAATTTAAAAAATGGAACATCTTAAATGTGCTGCTTTTCCTCATTTTATAATATTATACATTATCTTATACTCGTATATATAGGTAAGGTAAGGCATTATATTTCAGCTGCTAGGCATGTTTGTAAATATGATTTTGGCTGTAACATATAGAAAGCATTATGGTTACCACCGGGGATTGAGCTCAGAACTTCCCTTTGTTTGGCCGAGAGCTTTAATTTTGACTTCTAAGTAAAATTTTTTAATAAAACCCACCTATTCCAATAGTGTCCTCAAATCACATATACATGTATGTACATTTTACATAGGTATTAAAAATCGACAAAAATTTTCGACCTTAACTTCTCTACGTTAACTCGGAAACCTACCAAGAATGCATTTTGACCCTTTGCATAGAAAAATACAGAGAAAAAAAGAAAAATAAAAAACATAAATAAACAAAATTGCATAGAAAAAAAATTGCCGAGAAAAAACTTTTCTCCGCAATTCAAAATTGAAAAAAAGTTTCTATTTTTTTAAAATAAAAAACTGATTCACTTTGTTCGTAAATCCAAATTTCAAACAGTTTTCCTGTAAAATTTGCGTTGAATCTACAAAAAATAAAATAACTGAAGTTCCAAAAAGCTCAGTAACATATTTTAAAAACACCTCCAACCATATTTTTTTCTATCATGTTCCATTTCTTGCCCATTTTATCAATTATCAACTAAATCCTATTTGTAGATAAATAATTTAAAATGTGGATTTTATCTATCCATATTTCTTACCTTTTTTTTTAATGGTTTGAATCTAGTTTTATCTCGTATTACGTAATGAGCTGTAATACTCGTATTATATATGTATATTTAATAATATTTTTATAGCTCAATTTTAATGCTTCTTCTTTCAATTTCCCGTGTAGTAGAGTTATTAAAGTTAATGTTTTTGAAGAAGAGTTTGTGGTGACATATTATTTTAATTAAATAAAATCAAAATTACTATGTTTTAACCACATTAATACATAAATTATCAACATGTTTCGAGAACAATTTTCTCATCTTCAGAATAACTAGTATACTAAAGTTTAATATAGATTTACGCTAAGAAAGGGTATAAGAAAAAAGTTGGTAGAGAGAGGGGGGTTAGAAGAATTAATTAGGAAATTATAGTCATTATGAGGGGAATAATGGTTAAGTGGAAAATATTCAAAACAGTATTGTTTACAAATTATTAATTATATTTGACTTAATATTAGCACCGTTTCTTATTTCAAGAATTTCTTAATTGTATTCTGCGATATCGCATCCCTATATATATTTAACTTTAGTACACTAGTTATCCCGAAGATGAGAAAATTGTTCTAGAAATATGTTGATAAAATATTAACATATTTCAAGAAACATCGCCATATTCACTGTTTTCGAATTTTTGGTTTGGGTGACCGATCTTCAGTGATCTGCTCAGACAGTGCATATTTATAAGTACCGAGATGTTTTTATTATATAATAAATCATATAGTTTAGAAATATTGTTTTCACTAATTATTTTTAAGATGAGTTTGAGGAGAGATCTGGAGGGGCACCGCAATAGGCATGATGACATTATTAAAGAATTAAAGAATAAGTGATTTTAGAGAAGAAAATATTTTGAAAGAATTCTAAAAAATGATCCAGTTTTAATATACACATTGAGATAAATAAGATTTTCAATAAAATAAAAATATAAAATTGTGCAATCCGCCATTTTAACTGAAACACCGCTCAGAGCGAATGACGTCACGCCTCAGCATCCATCACCGTGTCTTTGAACCGTTGCCATAGACACAATGCAATGTTTACTCTGGCTTGACGCCACGTAGATGAAATGATAGCTGCGGGCGTTTTTGCGCTAAATTAAAAATATGTAGATGAAAATGCAATTATTTGCGTAAAACCTTAGTTTATTAGTGAAATAATGTTATCTTCGGTAATAGCAGACGTGTACCTACAATATAGAATGTTATTTCAAAATCTGTCATCATGCCTGTAGTGTTTGTATCTATGGAATAGATATAATACATTGTCTCATGTACTCTTAGTTGAGGGGGTGGCTGTCAACCGGAAACGCGGGCAGTTGTTCGTACGAAACACCGTGAGTTGTACGGACGCCTGCGCTCGGGGCTGAGAGTAATAGTGAGCCAGTGTTATACCTTTTAATCTTATAGTAATCCTTATTAGTGAGATATTGATCACTACAATGCCTATTGTGTTGGCCCGGGACAGAGACGGGTAGCGTCGGGTTGCACGTTAGTCGAAGGTTCTTTATGGGCCGCAAAGCCACGAGGAAGGGTCGTGAGTGTTAATAAATATTCGAATATAAGTTATTTTAAAAGTAAACGAGTGACGTTTATGCAATATTAATTTACCACGGGAACAATCACATTCCAACGGAAAATCTTTAGCGGTCTAATGGGACTCGGAAGTGACAGAACCCTGACCTCAGTTACAATAAAAGGCCATCCCATTTACTATTAAACTAGCTGTAACCCATAAAAAATGACGGAACATTGGTACGCGTCTTTGCCAAGCCCTAGTATATATTTATAGTATTTTTGACAGTCCACGGAGATCCGACCATTTAATTAGGTTTCTTTAGCCGTGAATTCAACAGAAATCACAGACATTACGCGAAGTTACGGGCAGACAGACAGACGGATTGACAGACAGTTAAATTATTGCGTTTGATACTGTTAATCAAAGATTTCGTATTTTAACATAATTAATAATTATTGAAGGTACATAGTATAAAATACCGCGCTAGACATTAATAAATAAAGTCTAACTCTTCAAAATTATTCCATCAAATAATTATTTAGATACCTATATAAATAAAATCTAAGTGAGCGGAATGAAGTCTTGGTTATATTAAATATTTATTTAGTACATTGGGACGAGTTTCACTTTTTTGGCATAAATAAATTAATAAAAATAAATTCCAAATAAAGATAAATAAACGAATTAATCAAATTCTTTGTCTTGCCAGTTTTAGAAAATTGTTTTGGCTAAGATACTATGAGAGTGATCTCTATACATGATATGCGAGTACATCTTTGTCTTAGAAATCCAGGACTGGATAATAACGGCATTGTGTCGGACAAGAAAAAACCGGCGGCCCTGAAAAGGGCTTTTTTGACCAACCTGCAACCTGCCCTGATAAACTTTTTACATAAGAAAAAGTGAATTTTATTTTTTGACTAGCTATGCCCGCGCGGCTTCGCAAGCATAGATTTTTAGTACACTGTTTGGATCGTCATAGAACTTTCGCGAACCTTCTAGAACATTCTCCTTCCTTTAACTTTCAAGAAAATTCAAAAGAACTTTCAGAAAGAATGTACAGGAACTTTCTAGACACATTTCACCACTCAGTTTAGAACCTTATAGAACTTTCGGGAATTTTCTAGAACCTTCTCCTTCCAGAACTTTCTAGAGCAGGTTTTTCCGTAACCTTTTAGACTCCTTTGAAATAAACTGAAGCATTTGCAGCCATCCCATAATAAAATTATGTGCTAGACAGCCATTTTTGTCACCCACTCCCACCCACGCACAGCCACCCCCACCAAACTCGCATATTTTCGATGTGATACCAAGGGCTATCCACCACCATTACCACCGGTGGGCGGTTGTGGCTGGTTGTGGAGAAAACTTGGCGGGTAGGGAAACACGGGTTTCTTTTTATATATATATATTGATTATTTCTTTTGTTATGTACGTAGAATTTAAAGTTGTACTCAAATCACATGAATTGTTAGCGCGAGCGCGCAGATGGGCCCGAATAAATAAAACCCATTGGGTAAGCCTAGTGCGCTCGACGCATTTTTGCATTGAAAATAAGTTATTTTTTGTAATTTTTTGAATGTATGTTTTTTAAAGTTTATTTTTTGTAATCACTTGTATATGGCTTTCCATAATTTTGTGTACCTATAAAATATTATGAATTTGTGTAGCCAGGCTCGCCAGAGAGACAAAATAAACGATAACGTCGCGGAATATTTTCTAATTTTGAATTACTCCGTCGGTATACATAATAGGTACTTCACTTCGAATTTCGAAAATCTAAATTGACTGACAAATGTTTTTAGAATTTAATCTTCAGAGCATGAAGTATCTTATCAAAGCTCAAAACATCTGACATTTTAGAAATATATGAAATTACTGTAAGTTTAGTGTTATGTTATATGTTTTAATTCGTCTTTAATTGTTGTTATATTTTACAAAGAAAGGGAGTATAATAAAAACTTGGTTTTTATGGGTTACTTTTTTACTCCCTTTATATTAACTCGTGGCGTCTGCTTGTTTTCTTGTCTTCTTGTCTGACGAAAAAATTTTGGATCCATTTTAAACCCCTTTCCCGTGATCCAATCGACCTGACACTTTGCAAGCAGACTCGTGGCGACGATCAAGAAGATCTATCAAATTTTCGTTAAAAAAAAATAATTAATTTTTTGATTTTAAAATTTATAATGGTTTTAGCATACAACTTAGTAAGTTGTATGAAAATATCTCAACGCGTCTGGTAGGCACGGAACCTGATTATAGTATAATTTTGGATTTTTGGAAATTTTTTATTACTCCCTTTCGTAGCGTCGCCCGAGCGAAGCCCAACGCGTAGGGTAAGCGAAAAAAAATGTTTCAACAAGTAAATGAGAAAGGAAGTATAATAAAAACTTCGTTTTTATGGGTTATTTTTTAACTGGTTATTTACTCAGGGATGGTCCTGAGGGACATTTTTTGGAATTTATAAAATAAAGATAAATATAATCTACGACATAGTATGAAATAACTATAGAAAAATATTGTCTTACATGTTTGATTGATATTTAAATGCGGGATCATTGATCAGAGCTGCGACTCAGATTATGAGTAGTGATCCAGCGGTCAGACAGAGGTCGGTGTCGTCGGTTCCCGAAATGCCGACCTCTGACTATTGTTGAAGTTATTATTGAAAATGCGCCTGGGCGTAATTAAGTAAGTAATGTTAAATTCTTATCAACACAAATTTACTTATCGTCAGGAAAATTGTATCAAAATAAAAATTGCCTTTTACACAACATTTTTTGGACGAGTAGTTTAGATTGTATTGATTTTTCACTGATACTCTTTTAGTCTCAAACTGAATTCCAGTTTATTGAGTATTGAGTAAAATACGTGACGCAGGAATTCAGTTCTGCTTCTGTGCTCACCACCAGATCTACTTGCGACTCTTCTTCTCTCCTACTCGACTCCTGCTTCAACCTTTGGACCGATCTAAGGTTTTCAGCGAAATTTATTAGGATCTCGCTTTCGTCTGCGAATCTGCGATATCGGTTCCATCAGGTTGACCTGACCGTAGGGTGGTGGAATCACCCCCTATTTTCGCGTGTTCCCGTCAGAAACAGGCATGAAATGGAAGTTCTTGAGCTACAATAGGTATGATGAAGTTGATAATATCGATATTTTCAGACAATTATTTGTTTATTTTATTGTTTATTTTACATTTGTTTTAATACAAGTCACTAATAACTGCCACACTAGGTAAAACCTGTTCTGTGGCAGTAATTCTCATTTGCTAGTTATGTAATGGTAGCTGTAATAGATCTGAGGGACGTATGTCGCGAAGCACGAAAGAGAGAGCAAATGCTTTATAAGGTCGCGCGCATGTCGTCTCTAGGCTTTTTCTACCATTATATCGAGACAGACCGCTGTTGTTCATTGTAACCGCTGTATAACGTATTGCTGCCACCAATAAACTAAGAGTAACCGACAACCTCTTTTATTGGAGAATCCCGAAGTCAAGACAAGCTAGTAAGAACATCACAGTAACAATAACAATAGTAAAGAAGTATAAACGTAAAAAAGAAAGCAGATAGAATTAAGTAATATAACTGCTAGTGATTTTGATTGAGACATTTTAGTGATTGACAAGCTGTGCCCGCGCGGCTCTCGCACGCGTAGATCGTCATAGTACTTTCGGGAATTTTCTAGAACCTTCTCCTTCCAGAACTTTCTAGAGGAGGTTTTTCCGGAACCTTCTAGACTCATCGACACAGTCAGTGCGCCTATTTTGAAACAATCTGAAGCATGTGCGGCCTTCCCATGACAAAACAATGTGCTAGAAAGCACATTTTCGTCACCCAATTCCACCCACGCATAGCCACCCCCACCAAACTCGCATATTTTCGATGTGATACCAAGGGCTATCCACCACCATAATCACCGAGGGTGGTTGTGGAGAGAAAACTTGGCGGATAGGGAAACACGGGATTCTTTATATATATATATATTGATTTGTTCGTGATTTCGAGCTGATCGCTGGCGGCAGCTAGTAAAAAATATAAAATTTACCAAGAATTTTCTAATTCTAGTGTTTTCAATGCAAAATAAGGAACATTTTTCACATTCCGATTGCTTTCGTGGATTATCCAGAGGGAGGAAGTGAGTGGGCGCGGCTTCCGGTCACTAATGGAGTTAGAAAAACACAAAATATCTACTAATAACGGTAATGGCTTGCCCGAGTGTCAACTTTTATAATGAAACACCATGAAAATCAGCGAAAATAAAAAGGGATTTTAAACAAACAAACAGTTTACGTAATGTACAGTGTTCAAAATACATTTTGTGTTCAATAACGTAAACGTGGAACTGTTCTATCTACTAATGTATATTATGGATGTCTCACAGAGACGAAACTGTATTTTTTTAATTATTATTATGGGAAAGTAGGTATAGAAGTCATTTATGGTGTATATCGGACGTACGACCGATCGTATGGTAGGCTTAAGTGATCACTTTACACATATGTAACGTTCGCCATTTCCACCATGATAGAATATACCATGTCTTACTAATTTTTGAAAGTTGTATATATTTGGATCATATGACACACATCACGTATTTGTTGTAACAACCTATTATACCGGCCTGTGACAGCCATTTTCCTTCCCCCTAAATCCCCACACATGTCGCTAATTATTTTTGATATCGTTAATGTCGATCAATGAGACTCCCACAATTGATTTGACGGAATTTATGAAGCAATATACTGTTTCGTCTCTGTGAGACATCCATAATATACATTAATTGATTAATGATGTCTCTGTGACAAGAAATCCAGTACTACCGTTCTGAAAGATTTGAACAAACTCAAAAATATTCTGTTCTATCTACATTTACGTATCTAACGGGGAGTTTCGCGAGACAATCGAGCAGCTAAAATTATAAGGGTGTATACAAGGACCGATGGGGTTAGGTTATTGGTTAAATTTAGATGGGGTTCGGTTATCGGTCGATTGGTTAAACCCAAAAGATTTCGAGCTCTAATAGGATGGTCAGACCAAGTCTAAGATATGGCAGGAGTATCGCTACAAGTCGTACTTAAGGCCCATGATCGCAAAGAGGACAAGGGAACGAATGAAAGATGCATAGCCATGAGGACATAAAAGGAGCTTTAAATTAAAGATTATATTTTTTACGGCCATTATAAATACTGCGCACACTTCTGGACTCTCTTGAAATATTTCTGACTATCCTTAGTAGATGGAAAGTAAAAAATTAATTATTAATTATTTCAAAATTTATAAAAGTATCCACTGATTTCGGATTCATTATTTATATATTTTGAAATAATGATTTTTTTTTTCGTTCAGCTGTCATGATTTTATCGAAAAAAGGCCCAAATGAATACCTATATTATCAATTCTAAATAATTTAATGTTGAATCACCATTTTCTCTGTGTATATATGAATTTTGCGACGCCGTCTGTATATATAGAATATATATATAACGTAGCTTTAACCCTTAACTGAAGCATATTTCTGTTACACTGTGAGTCTATTGACTTTATTTCTATTTATTTAATAATCACATTGATTGCTCTGTGAGCGAGTGTCTGTGTGTTACAGTAATATCTAAGTATTCTGTAGAAATTAAATATTTGCTGGTGTTCTATTCACAATATATTAATAAATGGTAATGAAGGAACGCGTCGCCACTGCTAATACGCATATACCTATAAGGGTATATACATTTTTTTTAAATTTTATCTATATATAATGAACTATTTTGAGTAGCTTCAATCCACAAAAATAACTGCACTATAAAAGAAGTATTGCAAACAATATTTCCTAAATAAATAAATATTTTATATAGGTATAGCTAATATGGCAAAAAATTTCAATATATTTCGAAGACGATTTATATGTAATTAAATGGGGAACAATACTAGTTTCAGATACACATTTCTTTTCACAAAAATAAATCAAGGATTTTATGATATCATTAAATGTTATGATATGACAGAAGACAGAAGGTATTTGTATTGTATTTCCATTCACCATAGATAAGACATAGAATTTACACCGAAAGTTTTGGGTGGAATTTGTAAAAAATAACATTTCTGCAATTACGTGCGCGTAGTTCTCACCTGGCATAGGACCTTTCGAAGAAGCACGCTAAATTTACTTGTCCATTACACAAAACTCGCAGCCTTAAAAGTACACGTTTTTTTCTCGACTTGACAATATCTATGGAACGAAATATTGGGCGAAATAAATGAAGAATTGACATGAAGTTAGGCACAGAAAAGTCGGAAATAAAACTTCTAGCCGTAGGACGAATTACGGCTAGAATTTCCACGTCACGTTAAACGGAAACGTCAGAAATAAAACTTCTAGCCGTAGGAGGAATTACGGCTAGAATTTTAAATCAACTTTTTATTAAGATAAGGAGTATTTAATTAGTATTTGTTTCCCAGAATCTTTACTAATGCACAGCTTTTTTGCTTGTATGCGCTGCACGCCACTGCGTATATGGTCAGTATTCTGTCGGATGAACGTGGCCCAAGAAAGCGGATCTCTGAGACTTGGCGCGTACACGGTGGACTAGAGAAAGAATGTTTTGAGACCATAGATGTCGTCCATGGACAAGGGGTGTGGGACCGGCATCCAGCGCCTCATAAAGCCATATATTCACTAGGGGACAAATCGCGAAACATTCCGCTCGACATGTCGCATCAACATCTACGCTCATGTTTCGGGGACAATGACGCGGTCATTTGACGTGTACACACCGGGACTCGCATATCTTGTCGCGGAAATGTCATCCGATGAGGTTATGGATGACAGCTGCGGTATCTCATTTGGCGAAAACGGGGTTCCGCGCAATTCGAAATGTTTTTTTGGGTCGCAATTTCAAATAAAACGAGGTTTTACTGTAGTAAATTGAATATTATTAAAAACAAGGTTCTTTTTGCAAATAATTATTGTTTTCCAGACGTCGCGGAAATATATCGCCCTATGAGGTTATGATGATAGCCGCGTATCTGTTTATGTTAATGAGTTTATCGAAAAGTAAGAGGAGAAAAAAGAGGAGAATGCGAAATTATTTACTGCAAAGAGAAAGAAGGACGGACATTCTATGCGATCTTCGATCGATACAGCTCGGTGAGTTCAAGAACAATTTCGTTTCCCCACACTGTCATCTTGACAGATACAGCGCATGCGTATTCACTTGTATACATACCACGTGGTACTGACGCTCCGCGGAATGTTGCAGTGAGTACGCTCGGGTATCGTGCTCATGGCAACGTTGCCACGGCACGTAGAAATGCCGCGCTATGTTGTGCGCGAGGTCGCGGAACAGTGCACGACGTTGCAACGTCACGTAGACTATGCCGCGCGTGCTGTTGAGGAACAATTTGTCCCCTAGTGAATACATGGCTTAAAAAAATTGGTTGTATCGATGGACTTTGTTATTTTTATTATTCGTTTCAAATATTTCGTTATTTGTATTATTCGTCTCAAATATTTGTCAACATTAATCGCGTATGAGAGTATATTCCTTTCCATATCTCGGCTACGGTTGCATGAGCAATTGTTTCGCGAACCTAAAGATTTGCTCTGTAAATTCGCGGCATTGTTCGCTTCTTTGTGCTCTGTTTCGAGCGCAGACCTCTCGCTCCATTTGGTTCGCCCCCTGTCTGTTCCCGCTCTGTTCCCGCTCAATCTGGCGGGTTCATCAAAAAAACCACGGCCCATTATTTCCCATTGCTTTGCGGTTGCAACTGGATTTATTTTATTAAATAAACGTGTCCACACGTGTGTCCCATCTTTTTACTGAATTTTTTCTTTATTTTAATCTTCTTATTCATACTAATGTAAAGCATTAAGAATCTAATTCTCAATACCTGTCTTGTATATAAAAAGTATTTGGAAGTTACGGTCGAAAGTCACACCGTAGTTTGTAGGTGGTTTGATGTCACATTTTAATCGTAATTTATTCTGTAAAATTGATTTTAGTATCGCTTACCTTCAAATTGCACATAATCATACAAAATTATTTTGTTTTTAAAACTAATTAATTTTGTATAAATTGATTTAACGTCGAACAATTTCGAAAATGTTGTATCTTCGTTAGGACGGACGCACACTAACTGATCCATAAACTATGAAAATAAATCTATTGGCGCGCAGGGGCACATTGAATCAAATGTTAAAAGTGGGTTATTCCTTAAATTTAATTGATCATAATCACACTCTCATAAAAAAGTTTATAAAATTACATTTAAAAAATATGATGATTTATTTTCCTATATATTTCATCTCAGACATCAATAATATAACCGTTTCAAAATTCACTTGCAGTATAACAAAAACTAGACGCGCTTGAAAAAGCTAAAATACACTTGAAATTATGCAGGGTGTTGGGAAAACATTAATAACCTCGCAGGATTATATTCCTACCTTGATTATGAGTCGAAAATGTTCAAACAACCATGATATATGCGACATCAAAGTATTAAAAGTGTATTAAAGGGAATGTATTAAAGTTATTGAAATGGTAGTTCAACGTTTTGCAAAAAAAAGTCAAGAATATTGAAAAAAAATACAAACTTTGACATAGCATAACTCCATAACTCTTGATATTAGGTCATGGTTGCTAGGACATTTTCGACTCATAATCAAGGCAGAAATATAGTCCTGCAAAGTTATTAATGTTTTACAAATAACCCTGTATATTTATATTAGTGTGAAAATGAAAATCTACCAGAAAAGGGGACGTCTGCATTCAATTCGAATAAAGAACATTAATAAAATAATAAAAAAATCATTGTGCCGATAAAAGCATCGTTAATCCCATGAAAATTAGAATATGATATTAATCAGGACATCAAATGAAGACTCCTCGTGAAAAACAATGAATTTCAAGAAATATTTATTTACAGAAAAACAGTTTTTTTTAGTTTCAAAGTCACATTCACTAATGCTCTTTTTATATAAATATTGAATCAACTTATTACTATATGAACATATTCTATGTATGTACGTATATTAAATGTATGTACTGTCAAATTGATAACGACGTTTTTTGACGGGTGGTTTTTCGATGGGTGGTTATTCCTGTTTCTTGCGTTCGATAAACATATATAAATTTAATTTATATAAAATAACTTTCTAAACAACACTTTTTTATTGAAAAAAATTCAACGTGTTTCGAAACCAACGGCTTCTTCGTCAGGATAACAAAAATAAAATTTAAAAATCGAAGTATAGATAATCAAAATATTTAAAAAGTTATATATGGAAAATGAATAATGTAAAGTACCTACTTAACATGAAAATAAATTAAAAAGATAACTATTTGCAAAAAGGACCTGATTATTTATAACATTCAATTTACCATTAACACTCTTTCTTATTTCCAAAATTTCTAATTTATCAAACTGTGATTCTGTATAATCTGTATGTAAAATACAAATAACTTAAATATTAGTTTTAAATATTTTGATTATCTATACTTCGATTTTTAAATTTTATTTTTGTTATCCTGACGAAGAAGCCCTTGTCTTCGAAATATGTTGAATTTTTTTCAATAAAAAAGTGGTGTTTACAAAGTTATTTTATATAAATTATAATTATGTCACCACAAAATAATTTTGCTATATTTGAAGAAGAAGATATAAATTTAACTATTACAACGGAACACGACGGTTTTACCCGATTCTGATTTTTTCTATAAAATAATACCCCATAAAGTCAACAGATGGTATTAAAAGATCAGTTTACCAAAAAAAAGTGACACTCATTGTTTTTCCCGAGGAGTATTCAAATATAATAAAGTCTATCAGGACCTTACGAAGTTTATACAAGATGGCGTTTGGTTGTGGAATCCTCGCAAGACATGCGTCAAGATTAAGTCCAGGAATTTAGAGTATCTTCTTCCGCCTGTTCATATCACTTAATGTTATGTATATATGCAGGACAAATAGTTTCATTCAAAAAAGGATAAAAGGTATGCCTTTGCGTACATACATGGTAAAGTATAGTGACGTTTTACTTTATTTTATTCTATTTTCAGCCATTACAAGACACTGATTTGGGTAAGCATAATTGATCAAATGCTTTGAAGAAAGAAAGTGGAAAAAAGGGCTTGATTAACCCACGTCTTGAAGACACTCAGGATGAAAGAAAGAAAATCTTTCCTTACCGAGCCGTAAACAAGAGGATTCGTTTTCATCGACAGGAGAGCCGTTTCTAAGCTCTGAAAGTCAAACGATTTTTTATTGTTGTACTCTTTTATTATAGAGTACAAAAAAGGTTTTTATAAATATATTGCGTAATAGTTTGTTATAAAAGTGTCATTGAATTCTTTTTACTCCCTTTATTTTAACTTGTGGCGTCTGGTTGTCTGTCTGTCTGACGAAAAAACTTTGGATCGATTTTTAACCCTTTTCCCGTGATCAAATCATGCTGAAACTTTGCAAGCAAACTCGTGGCGACAAGTTTGCTTGCAAAGTTAATTTTGCAAAGTATAATTTTGGATTTTTAGACATTTTAATGGTTTTTTTAAATTGGAAACAACACAAATGTTTGAGGCCTGACGACGTCACGGAATATTTAAAATTTTAATTACTCCGTCGGTATACATAATAGGTACTTCACTACGAATTTAGAAAATTAATGACAATTGGTTCACAGATGACAGCAAAATTCACAAAACTATCAAAATCTTGATTAAATTGACTGACAAATGTTTTTAGAATTTAATCTTCAAAGCATAAAGTGTCTTATCAAAGCTCAAAACATCTGACATATATTAAACATTAGAAATATATTAAATTCCTCTAAGTTTAGTATTATGTTACCTATATGTTTTAATTCGTCTTCAATTGTTGTTATATTTTAAAACTTGTTTTTAATGGGTTGGTGTTTTTTATAGCATTGTTCGTAAAGAAATGGATTTCAAAATATGAAATTTTCCGAATCTGGCAAAAATATGCGGGGGCAGAATTTTTCAATTAAATGATAATATCGCAAAAGTAATATTCGAATAATGCCTCTAATGATAATAAATCTTTAAGCAATTTCCGGGAGTTGTTTGTCGAGTTATTCTCAGCGTGTCAATATTCTGATAACGGTATTAGAAATATATGTAATATGTATTAAGATATTAAGTTATCTATCGATACAAATCCCTCGGCCTCTACGACCTTCCACACGACGTGTCTTACAGATGGATAAATTAAGCCACCCTTAATCACTGTCATCTGTATTATGAAAGTCATGTGTACATATAAGATATTAAGATATGAGTATATTGTCTTAGTAATTATAATATTATTATAATATATTATGTCAGTTAATTTTTATCGCAGATTTTCGGTAGTACTTATTATTATAGTAATACTTTTAACATATTAGGTGCACTAAAAATGATTTTTATCCTAATAACAATATAAATATATTTTAATGTCAAAATGATTTGAGTATGTTAAAATTTTTAAGAAGACGATTACTGGATTTTGTTGCTAGGATGATTGTCTTTAATTTAGATTAATTATATAATAATAAACATAATTAATAAAATAAACTTGGTTTTCACCACTTTTTAATATTGAAAATATTAACATGTTTCAAGGTCTATGGCCCACTCGTCAGTATGCAATTGTATACTAATTATAATTACAAAAAAAACGAAGATGGCGGTGCCATATTTGTATTGAATAAAGAAAATGTGGTTCATAAATACTAAGTATTATAAAATATTCCGTAACAACGTTATATTCTCTAAAATGATCACTCAAGCCAGCCAATGACTGGTCATTAGCCCTGTGGAGGTGGATGAGCCCTCCGGTTTAGGATGAGTAGAAATGGTGTTGATGATGTAAAGTCACGATGGTTTTACAGAATTTATTGAATTGCAAAAGTAAAAGTTATAAAGAATACAGTAGGTACAAAGGTTACAAGTAAAAGCATGATGTTCGAAGGTATGACGGCGAGGGCTTCCGCTATACGAGCCGTTCACTGGGGAAGTGAGATGGTCTGCTCTGGAGACTACCGTTTTTTTATAGTGAATGTGAACAAAGAGATTGGGTTTGTTATGACTTTGTCTTTACTCGGCAGTGCGTATTGGATATTTTGTCTGGATCAGCAAGGTCAGTTTATCCGCTCTTCATGCCCTCTGCTATACGTCGCCTTTGTACTCGGTCATTGGTCGTATATCATCACTCCGATTGCCCGCACGGTAAGCAGAAAAGATAAACTGCCACACTCTTGGGTCTTGGGACGTTACTCTTTCCTCGTCCAACTTGATACAACCTCTCATGCACGCTCTTCTGTTGTTGAATCTTTGAAGAGGGCCGTCTTCTAATACTTGGTCTGATCTGATCATTCCTCAAGTCCTGCATACGCGCCTGAGCGACCGCATTCAGTTTACTTCCGTTACAGACCAAGAACCAGCGGCCGCCAGGCTTACTTTATACTATCAAACCTGAATTATTCTCTATAGATATGCGCTAAAGTAGGCAAGAAGGTTCACACATTATGACTTTGGCATATAACAGATAATACAAGTACAATAAATGTGTAAGTAAAACACATATTTAATGATTGCCAGACGTTTTTCGCGGGTCATTTCTTCCGCCAAACGCTTTGATGCTCTACAAAATAATCATATGAAGTTTATGGAAACAAATACTAATTTTTTATATTTTAGTCGGGCCGCTACACATTTAACAATATTGCCTGACACCTCATTCGGCAATATACCTATTCCAAAAGAGAGTAATCACTGTGACGCTCTCCTGTGGTCTGTTGTGACCTGGACAGAGTGAATTTCTACTGGTCCGTGGTCGCGGTAGCGGGACCTAAATATATTTGTGACATCCTTTCTCCCCTTCTGGGAGTGGTTGTGAACACTATGGTCGCCTTTACTGCTTCTCTGTCGGGCTTTCGAATAGCAGTAGTTTTTATTTATTTAATAGATTGTTGATGATATGTACATTATTATTTTTATTAAATAAACTCGAAACCCAACAGATGCAGAAAAGGATGGAAAGTGGAAGTTAAACTTTGATCAATAATAAATTAACTCACGGGATGATTTTCTGAGAGGAACTGGTAAGGAAGTAGACACTTCCATAACAGTTCCGGGATACGGTGAGTCTCCGCCACTTTCTGCTTCTCTTCTGATTCCTCATATTTTAAAGTTTTACTTATATATTTTTTTACCTGTGTTACCAGTTATCTGCCAAAATCCCCCGAAATCAAATGTCATAATATCCAAACCTTCTTACCTACTGGTTTAATACTATAACTTAAGTCTGGCGGTCGTTGGCTCCCACTTCCATTATTTTTTTGTAGATTTCATTTCCTTCTGTACATAAAATCGTTAGAGCCAAGTTCAGTTGTCTGTATAAAATAATCAGAATGATAAAAATACGCAATTCTGTACTTAGCAATGCCCGCCTAGATGCCGCTGTTTTCACAGTCTTAACTCGCGGCCCAAACTAACGCTACCAGATGGCTCTATTTACACTCCAGCACAAGCATACGATTTCGCGATAATTTTATTTGTTTTGGAAGTTTAATTTTAATTGGCATTTTGTAAACAACTAAAGTAAATTAAGCCTAATTTCATCAATTTTATATCATAGGTCATTTGAAATGGTTCATTCGTATTTTAGAGTACGTTCAAATAGAAAATAAATCTTCTTCAAACACAGCAAAATTATTTTGTGGTGAAATTATAATTATATTTTATAGGAATAAACTTTGTTTATACTACTTTTTTGTTGAAAAAAATTCGACATGTTTCAGAGCCTATGGCCCCTTCGTCAGGTTAATTAATTTTGGTTAATATACATTAACAAATGTATATTAACAAAATTAAATTTAAAATTCGAAGTATATTCGTAGATAATCGAAATATTAAAAAAGTTATTTATGGAAAATGAAAAATAATAAAGTACCTATTTAACATGAAAATAAAATTAAAAGATAACTATTTGTAAAAAAGACCTGGTTATTTATAATATTTAATTTACTATTAACACATGTCATTTTCTTATTTCCAAAATTTCTAATTTATCAAACTGTGCCTTATAGCCTTAACTCTAACTTTAAAATTTCTACATGTTTTTCATGTATAAAAATAATCTCAATCATTACAAATCAATTTATAAACACCCGATATTTTAAAAATTATCCTTATCCTTATTTTTTTATTTTTTTTATTTTTACGCTTCAACAGGCCAGGAGGCCCAATTACAGAAGCGAAATACATCATAAAACACCCGGGCTTGAGTAAATCACGTAGATTAAAATTGTGACCTCACCGGGAATCGAACCCGGAACCCTCGGTGTGGGAAGCCAATGTCGTACCCGCTGCGCTACGAGGGCCGCCTTATTATTTAAAATGTATTTTTTAAATTTATTATTAATATAAAAAGCTGGTTGAATAATATTTAAGATATTTTTAACTACTGAATTAGAAATTTCATTATTTATAAAGATATTTTTCCTCCAATATTTATCAGAATCAAATATTGAAGGGTAAAAAAAGATTAAAAAAAAATTCTTGTACTTTTTATTTAAAATAATATCAATTATTTTTTTATCATAACCATTATTAAACGCGATCTGTTTAATAATTTTTAATTCAATATTACAATCATCAACAGATAATGGAAAATTAATTAATCTACTTAACAATGAGTGAAAAGTTGACAATTTTTTTTATTTAGATTTTTTTTACAAATAGTGGTGTACACAAAGTTCATTTGTATATAATATAAAAAATAATTCTTTTACATTTAAGATTGACTGCGCGACTTGTGTCGCATCTTTTATGACTGATTAACTTTTAACTGATAATGCAAAGCTGAAATTTAAACGTAAAAATTTGTCATTTTTGTCTGCTATAGCTTCGCCAGTTATACATATTATATATAAATATAAATACATTAAATTGATAAAATTAAAAAATCATGATAAATCAATAGAACCGTAATCGAACCTCTCCAATTCGTAATTAAAGTAGATCTGCATTTTGTTGAGAGCATTTTTCCCTTATTGTTTGTTCTCTTCTCCTCGTTTACCTGAAGCCCCGAAGCGGAATTTCACAGAAGTTTTGATTTACACAGCAAAGTGAGATCTCTCTGCACAGATCCGATCATTATTCCTGCGGATATGGTGTCTCTGTGTATAGTACGGATTCACGACTCATGTTTTGTACCGAGAAGAAAATCGCTAAAGAAAAAAAAGTAACCCATAAAAACTAAGTTTTTATTGTACTCCCTTTCTTTGTAAAATATAACAACAATTATAGAAGAATTAAAACATTTAACATAACACTAAACTTATATATTGTATATATATTAAAAGAAACCCGTGTTTCCCTATCCGCCAAGTTTTCTTCACAACCAGATACTACCACCCTCTGGTGGTTATGGTGGTGGATAGCCCTTGGTGTCCCATTGAAAATGTGCAAGTTTGATGGGGGTGGCTGAGCGTGGGTGGGAGTGGGTGACAAAAATGTGCATTCTAGCACCATTGTTTTGTTATGGGAAGGCCGCAAATGCTTCAGATTGTTTCAAAATAGGCGCGTTGACTGTGTCGGTGAGTCAAGAAGGTTCCGGAAAAACCTACTCTAGAAAGTTCTGGAAGGAGAAGATTTTAGAAAATTCCCGAAAGTGAGTGGCGGAATGTGTCGGTGTGTCTAGAAGGTTCCTGTACATTCGAATTTCTTGAAAGTTCTGGAAGGAGAAGGTTCGCAAAAGTTCTATAACGATCCAAACAGTGTTCTAAAAATCTACGCGTGCGAAGCCGCGCGGCCACAGCTAGTTTAATATATTTCTAAAATGTCGGATGTTTTGAGCTTTGATAAGACACTTCATGCTTTGAAGATTAAATTCTAAAAACATTTGTCAGTCAATTTAGATTTTCGAAATTCGTAGTAAAGTATCTATTATGTATACCGACGGAGTAATTCAAATCTAGAAAATATTCCGCAACGTTATCGGGCCGCCGTTGCTAGTAATCAAACTTTCGTAATGATTCCAATTTGAAAAAAACATTAAAATTTCTAAAAATCCAAAATTACACTATAATTATTAATTTTTTTTAACGAAAATTTGATAGGTCTTCTTGATCGTCGCCACGAGTCTACTTGCAAAGTTTCAGCTCGATTGGATCACGGGAAACGGGTTAAAAATCGATCCAAAGTTTTTTCGACGGCAAGCCGGCAAGCAAGCAGACGCCACGAGTTAAAAGAAAGGAAGTAATAATACAAATACAAAAGTATTCAGCCTTCAAAATTTTTTGTCGATTTTTTCATCGTTCGTTAAAAAAATGTGAAAATTAAATTAAAAGATAAAAATGTTCAACAAAAAATGCCAACAATTTCAATGCTTTAAAATTGAAAAGCTTGCGAAAAAGCGCGTCGTTTCGACTAATTAAATGAACGCAGTAAATATGTTTGAAATTTCAGGCCAAGGATTTGTATGAAAAAATTACGTTTTTACGAAATTAACGTAATGAACGCTCGGATGAATTAAAATAAACAAATTCATTCAGAAAAGTTTTCTTTGAATTGTAATGAATGAAAAAAATATATATAATAGAATGACGATGTTGTATATTTGGTATTTTAACTCTGCATTGCCATGTTATATTTATATTGTTACTGATACAAACATTTTATTGATAAAAGTTTGGAAAAATCTTTTATCAATAAAATCTTTTAATTGTAGTGAACAGGAGCATCCGAAAGAAAAAAACTATATAAAAATTACGATATTCGGTATTTTAACTATCTATTGCCATGTTATATTTATAACATTACTGAGGTTAACATTTTAATGATAGACGTTTTGAAAAGTGTAACTACATACTTTGAATTATAATGAACTTACAGAAGCAAAGAAAAATGTTTATAAATGAATGACGATGTTTAAAATTCGATGCTTAAAACTGAGATTAATATTAATATTGAGAGATGAAGCTTAAAGATTCAAAATTCATCAGCAAAGTGATATTGAGAATCTTTAGCAGCTGGTAAATTAAAGGTTTTTTCAAAAAGAAGATATTCATACATTTTGGATTAGGTAGAACCAAATTGATGATTAAGAAATTATATGTGTATCATGCACGCGCATTTTATCTATAACTATTTTGCGTTTTCATGTTTTGTATGATTTTTGCGAATAGATACATCATAATTGTGATATTTAAGTTTATCATTGAATATATTTTCAGATTCATACTCATTGATAATAACATAATTTTAAAAATCAAGCTTTTCCTTGATTGAAGTCATAATTTTGAAAATTATAATTTTAATCGAATAAAGAATCTTGTCAAATTACTTTTATGACTTATATATGACTGTAAGCGACGCTTAGTATTTTTTTCGTCCCTTTTTTTTTCACGACAGAATCTTAAAAAACGTTTCCGGTACCTCAGACCCACTATTATTCCTTTTTTACCTTTAATTTGTTTCGGCTGAGCTTCGATTATATTAAAAATCGATCAATAAAATAGGATTAAAAAAATATAACAATCTTTTTAAAATTTGCGTCATTCACCTTTGAATTTACTGGATAAAATTTCGGCCGCCCTTGGATTTGCAAGATTTAATCTTCCCTCGAAACGGTATTTTGTTTTCCTAAAACAATTTTGGCAGCGACACTTAGATAAATCGTCGTCATCAAATATTGGCCATGTGACGTCCGGAATGTAAATTTGCGATACTTAAAGCATTTACGCGGGGCGAGATCAATTTTTCATTACGGGACTCGAGAATACACCTTTAACAGCTAATTTCACCCGTGACGGATAAGGGCCCTCACCCCCCACCCTGTAGGGCCGAGCTATCTTCCCTCGGCTTCCAACTATTAGCACAAGAATGCCTTCAATAGATGTAATGAACTATCACATTCACTAGCCATTGCCCAGGCTATATAGTTTGGCAATACAGTGAATACAGAGTATTCATAAATGCTTTTGTGGTGTCACGTGTGGACTACTGTAATAGCATTTATGCTGGACTTGCAAAATTCCAGTCAATAGACTACAGTTAATTCTTAATGCGGCAGCAAGAATTGTATACGGAGCATCAAAATTCTCGCATATAACATCCCTTTTGCGTGAACTACATTGGCTTCACACACACTTGACACAGCGAAGATGCACACTACCAGCCAATGCTTCTGATTTTGTATATATATATATATATATATATATTGCGAGACTGGTGTCAAGCGTGTGGATGTTGTAACTTTGATATATTTTGGCTTATATCTTCAAAACTATCCAAAAATTCCTCAAAGAGTCGAGTTTAAGTTGTGTTGGTTAATGTACAAGGCGACACATAAAATGGCGCCTCTGTATCTTCAAGAGCTCTGCATCCCAGACGACTTAAATAGTAGATGCCAAACTCCGAGGTCAGCCAGTACTTCAGCTGCAGGAAAGGTTGTAAAATCGACCATCCACAACCAGAAGACTAAGTTCAGTGGACGAGCATTTGCGGTGGCAGGCCCAAAGGCGTGGAACTCTCTTCCCTCCGTAATACGGAACAGTACATCAGAAACAGTTTTTAAAAAAAGACTTAAAACGCACCTTTTTTGTAAAATCCTTTCCATCAAATTAAATACTAGTGTAGGACTAAACAATGTTAGTGTAAAGCGCCCTTGAGGTGATTTTTTTTACGAAGATGGCGTTATAGAAATTATCCATTATTATTATTATTATTAGTTAATTTGTAGACATAATTAATGAGGGTTGACTGCGTTAAAGAGAAACCTGTTTAAGATTTCTCATTATTGTGTGTAACATCTTTCCTCTCGCTTTCCTGCAATGTTTGGCAGTGATTTCGTGAAAAGGGACGGAAATGCGTAACAGAAAATAAGACGCGCAATTTCATTTAGCCAATGAGCGCGCGCGGAGCACGCGCGATGGACAAAAAATCATCGTTTATAAACAAATCAATGTTCAGCAAGTGCCATCACAGCGAAGACGCACACTACCAGCCAATGCTTCTGATTTTGTATATATATTGTCAGACTGGTGTCAAGCGTGTGGATGTTGTAACTTTGATATATTTTGTCTTATATCCTCATAACTATCCAAAAAATACTTAATTTTTTTACATTAATGTAAACAATTACTACCCTTAACGATATACATCCTCAGATTTTATGTAATTTATGTGATGATTACTTTCGAATATTTATTCAAAGGTTTCATACAATATGTATGCCGGCACACTACCGCCATCTATGAAAATAAATAGAAACGAAATGCTTATGTAGATATACGGTACCTACCTAGTGCGGCAAAATTCAATCATGTTTCTTGTTCGTTCACATAACATGTTACTTGGTGCAATATTTTGGCGTATATTTATCCCGTTGCGCATGCGCTCGAAAGATTGCTTGACGTCAGCTCTTTCTGTTCACTCGTGTCTTCTTCTTTTATCACTCAATATCATCTTCACATCTGTCTGACTATCACCGATAAGCAATTTATACATTTGAGTAAACTCAGCGTGTCCACGAAATATATAAAAATTATACTGACTTTTAAAAAGGCGAATTTTTATTTTAATTCGTTATTTTTATTAGAATAAAGATAAATTGTAAGACCTCGGGTACGATATGAGCGGCGATCGGCAGAGCTCCTGAGCGTCAATGAGTAGTAAGGGGCGCATTGACGGCACAGTAGTGAGTTTAGTTATATCGTGGTCGGCGCCGCTCGCCGCTCGTATCGTACCCGAGGCCTTAGTCTTACCCTTTTATTCAAATTTTTCGTAAGGGTTCGAATAATATATTATTTATAAAAAATGCTCCCTATTTTTCTAATAAATAGACATTTTTTCAGTATCAAAGTAAAGATTAAATTATAATTGTAAATAAAATAATGTTTTATATATTGATGATCAAATTATAATTGTAAAAAAAAATGTTTTACCTAATGATGATTTCTTTGTAACATCTTAATAACACTGCGGCATTAATAATAAATAGACATCATTTGTTTTTATTTTATGTAGGCCATGTTAAAAATACACAGTTATTTTATTTATGAATCAGATGCATACATCTTTGTCACGTTATTCTTATTACTATTTTAAATCTATTTTTAATAAATTAATGCTATTATTCAAGAAGTCTTTTTTTGTATACTTTTGATAGAATTAGCGTCAACTTTCATAATGATCTTCGTTAATGATAATTTCGATAAATAAACACTGTTTTAGTTTATTAATATATCTCGAGTTCCGAGAGGACCACTTTTCATCTCGTATGCTATAATTAAGATAGGTTTTTATCACTTAAGCAGTCGTAGACTGCGATATGCCTGTTCTATCTCATTCATGTTGCGTGAATTACGTATGAACTCTTAAATGCACATACAAATTCGTATATTAGTATCAACAGGTGAAGATAAAAAATAATGTTTAATTTAGTTAAAAAAATATAATAATAAAGTTTATATCTTCCCATACCGATGATTCTCTCGAATGCGACTGACCCTTTAGAAACTCGAGAAGTGTTAATAAAGTCGAGAAGTATTATTTACGAAATTATCTATAACGATGATCTATTTTTAGTGTTTCTGAAACGAAAATAGTACTAATTTAGCGGTCTCCTGGGACCGGAACGCTTGATATTCAGGCAAAAACTTTGCCATTAGACCATAATTATTATCGTATTGCTTTCGTTTTAATGTATCATGAAATTCTATCAGACTTTGTTTAGTTTAGTTAAGTATTTAGAAAAATATTTTTAGGTATAAACGTCGCATTTATAGTTCATTTTGTTTTTGATTCCCTACTCGATGAACGAATGTAATAAGCTGTACGGAAATGAACGAGACAAGAGTGTGCGACGTTCTATCCTCTCCGAGTATCTCTACAAGCAGGCGGCGCTATGGTAAGTTACTCTAATTTTCTGATAACTTTCCCTCATTATTTATATTAAATGTTTCGTGAATAGTAGCGTAGGACAAAGTTGCTAATCATGCCCTGGATATTGAGATGTCTGTTTGACCCAGTTTTATTGAATAACACGATGTTTAAGCGCTTGTTCAGACACAGCGGGAACCGTTCAGTTTCAGAATCGCGTTTCAAAACACGCGATTTGTGTCATCTGTTCACACAGCCGCGGTTAATAAGCGATTTGTGCGCGCGAAAATAAACGTCAGTTTGACAGTTCTGGTGCCGTTCTCCATTTTTGAATATCAGAGATATATTCGCTCATTACCTTGTTAACGACGGCCGTGTTCCATGGCAAGACACATAAATATCATTCTGTCAGTTCATTTTTGGTGAATAAATACTTACTTCTCTAAAATACTCTTTTTTTCCACCATTTCCAAATATCTTCACCAACTCCTGCCAAGCTTGGTTCTTGGCATATTTGAGTAATCCGGACACTATTACAGGTCTTTTCTACCATATTACAGATCTTTTCTCCACTTCATCAATAAAAAATTCAGTGTCAAAGCGATCCATAACCATAGAAAAGAAAAAAAAACATAGAATATAATCCACGCGTGCTCCTGTTGTGACATGAAACCGTGTGGTGCCCGCAACGCGACTGAACGCTCTCGTAAGGCCCCATAGTAATAGGATTGTGCGGGCGCCGTGCGGGTCTATTTTCTAGCGGTTGGGTTGCGGGCACCGCAGCGGTTGACTAACCACACGGTTGTGTCTGAACGATCACATACAAACCTAGGTAAATGAGACCCGCACGGATCTCATGCGATTCTGAAACGGCACGATTCCCGCTGTGTCTGAACAAGCTCTAATTCTTTATATCGAGGGCAACTACCCTTCCTGGCTCCCGACCAGGGGGTGCTGGGTGCAGACCCCTCAGTTTCAAATTACTTTTGGAAATAATAGGCGATGTACAGGTGTGGGCAAATGTCGTCATTCAACCGGGAAATAATAACTTGCAACACAATTTGTGTGTGCATTTAAGAGTTCATACGTAATTTACGAAACATGAATGAGATAGAACACGCATTTCGCAAAGTCTATGCTTGGTTAGGTGATAAAAACCTATCTTATTTATAGCATACGAGATAACCTGTGGATCTTGCATCCGTTAAGTAAATTGTTTGTATCTCTTCATAAATAATAAAAAAATAATCAATATATATAATATAATGAAACGAGTTAACTTAGTTTATCACCACTTAATTTTTGGTAAAAACCAACCGGTTTTCCTTTCGTTCCTTCGTCAGGGTAAACTTTACAAATTACGAAAAATCCATACCTCGGTGTCAAGTGTGCGAATGGGGGTAAATAAAAAAAAGAAATGCAGGTGATAGAGTGAAAGTGGACATATTCAAAATAGGACGGTAAAAAATGTCCTTAGGTTTTCACGGCCGTTCAGAATCTTCTGTGTATAGTTTTCTGGGATATTCTGCCGCGTGTATGTGACCTCTCTGACCAACGTTTCGGATCCCATTGCAGGGTCCATCATCAGGGCTGATGTAGGATGGTAAGTTAATTTTTTTTGGTTATGATGGTTATGAATCATAACCATCATATGGTGAAAACTAAGTTAAGTCTTTTAATTATATTCATAATAAATAAACACAAAGTAATAGTAAAATACAATAGTATAATATGTATAATAGTGCGCAGATAGAGTTATCTGAAAAACGAAAAAAATATTCAGAATTTAATTTTGAAAATGGTCACCACCTTGCGTTTGACATGTAGAATTTTTTTAATGTGCGAAAATCGACATAGTATCTTTAATTATTATTTTTTCTGTGGAAATATAATCTTTAGCGCCAAGTCGATTATGTATGTGATGTACATTAATCATCTGCACTTATTATTATCAGTATTGGCAATCTGTAGAACATTTCCGTTCGTGATTTGCGCGATTACTTCCATAGGCGCGCAAAGAATTTTAACATACATACTTTGAGCTGTTTATTAAATAGATTTTTATAGTGCTCCCCTCTTCATCGTTTTACCGCTGATAGAATAATCATATTCACTATCATGAGCGTGAACGCAATCCTATACGCTATACTATAGTGTTTGCTTCATGGTTATAATTATCTGATACCATCGTGGCTTCTTGATATAATATTTCTGGCAGCTTCCTGAAATAAGACATTCGTTGCGGGCTGCATTGGATCTGTTTATCTTTCGTTTATCGGCAATCTTCCTGGGTAGTTGAGGGTAGGATTCCTAGACTCTAATTTATATTACTCCATTGCGTCTGTATTCTTTGTGCGATCAGGTTATTAAGTGCCTTTTTTATTATTCTATGTATAACTGATTATTAAGTGCCTATTGTATTATTCTATATAAGCGGACTGAGTCCGCCCTGTACCTCCGCGGGTACAGGTTTTTCTCCTGATGACGTTGAATACGACTTCAATGAATCGTCGAGAATCGTCTCTCGGAAAAACATACGGTTCGTATAAAATATCCCTAACCATTTACAGTTAAATATGTCTAACGTAAGAATAAACTTAACTCTTTAGTATTATTCTATAATTGAAGAAAAGCATTTTTTTAAATGTTAAGCTATTTTTTTTGCGAGCTATTCGTGAGCTTCGTCACCAGCACAATATCTCTTGTGCGGCTACCCTCCTTAGCTTTCGTCACCTTAGTCTCAGATGTAGGCAAAATAATTGTGAAGATGTTTTTTTTTAAATATATTTACCATCAGATAAAAAAATATTTTAGACCACTGCCTTTTTACGCTTTGACGTTTATCGAATTACTTCGTTAATTGAATAAGTTCAATTTTATTGATTTATCAATTATACAATGAGGGAATAATTTGCGACTGCAAATAGGTACTATCTATTGCAGAGGCAATGACGACACTTTCGGGAAATTTCAGTAACACTTAGATTATGACCAGGAGACGTATACGTCTGTTTAATTTATGGTTTCCACGAGCAATAGTGTATGGAATTGGTGTCTATTCTAGGCCAAATATTTTGGCATGGTAATACTTAGCATTGTCAAGGCTGTGTATGCTTCAAAAGTTACGAATTTGCGCGGAGAGAATCCGTCAACTGTGAGAGATTTACATGACAACTTTTATTTAAGAGCTAGAAATATTCATAGCGACGTTAATATTGGTCCTAGAAAAAAAACAAAATGTCCCTCATTCTTGATAACATTTTGAGGATTTTTGATACATTAAAAATATTGTTCTTAATTTAAGCTAGAGACTAACGAATAAGGTTTTATATTCTAACGTGATGTTAAGAAGCAAAGGAAATTACATTTAATCGGGGATTTCCCAATAAATTAGAAACACCTGGAAGGGACTGGAAGACATGCAAATGTACAAAAACATTTAAAAGAGGACATTTTCTATACAATGCATGGTAGCGGACCCTACCGTAAGTTTGCTTTGACAAGCGCCTAGACCACAGATAAAGCGAGCGAGCATTCCGTGCGAATATAATCAATCAACCAGCGAAAAAGTGTACTACAGTACCTACCTGCATGCGATATGTTTCAAGTCAGAGCAAGTCAGTGCGATATTTACGACATGTGTCAGTGTTTCACAGACAAGTGAAAGATTCTCGAGTGACGATAAGTGCGAATCAAATAATATCGCTCCATTTAAGTTTTTTTTCTGTTACTCTGTTTATTAAATAAAAGTTTTAATTAATTTAATTGTTTAATTTCGTCTACCGCTGCCGTAAATCCGTGACAAACTAGTTAATTCAAAAAACTCTTTTTAACTGTTTCGTTATCCATTGAAATAGTATGTCGAGATAATGAATAGTAATATTACTTCACAAAACAGAGAATTGTAAAAAGAGTGTACATGTGTTAGTATTATCTTTTACAGGAAATCTCAATAAAATAATCCATGACTTGTGCATTCGTATTAAAGCTATACTAGCGGAACAAAATAAAGGTCTGATTTCACAAATGGATTTTCAGTTACCACCCACGGTACTGTAAGAAATATGAAGAGGAAATTTACGATCTCTCTACGAACGATTTCGTTCCAATTTAAGTGGAGCATCCTTGCATTACGTTAGGTTTTTCGCATTCCTACATTTGTCACATAAAGTAAACGTCCGCCGATAAACTAGGCCGTGAAATCTTTTATGACGAAGAACGTATAAAAATTTTAATACCTTCCTGAAGAACATCTAAAATAATACAAAATACTTTTTGCCTCTTACCGTCTCGCTACATCCTTCTTTTTCGTCTTCGACTTCTTTTATCGATTCACATCAATTGAGTTCAAAAAATTCAACAGAGGAATACTGGATGAACATGAAAACCTGTCGCGCTATGGCAAGGTTCAATTTTTTAAAGTTTTTTTTGGAAAATTCAAAAAATACGATTTCAAAAATTATTTATCTATGCATTGATAATATTTTTGATGGTTGATAAATGCATTTGGTAGTTCTCTCCCCCCCCTTCTGTAGTTTTTGAATTGTATGTACTATTTCATGTTAATTATTATTCTTGTTCACGATTTTCTTTCGAAGGTGATGATGATGATAAAGAAAAATTCTTTATCATCGTCATCACCTTTGCCTCTACAGCCCCTGGGTGGGTCTTGGCTTTCTCAAGAGTTTTTCTCCACTTAGCTCGGTCTTCTGCCAGCTCTCTCCAATTCTAAATCTCTCAGACAGATATAGAGAACATTGTCTTTTAATCTTAGTTTTGGCCTTCTTAACTGCTTCACCCAATTGATCTTGAATTCAACAGGGCGTTTGGTGCTTTTTGTTCAATCTTCTCTGCACATCACCCAGACACTGAAGTCTTCCCAAATTTATAAATTTTGTGATGATTAGATCCTAAAACAGATAATATAGCTCATTGCGCAGAGCGAAGACATCTCTACATCTACGTCTCATGTTTGCAACGCCAAAGTCCATTGCCTAAAACCGATCCAAAGATACGCCTCAAAATTTTCATTTCAAAAACGTCCAGTACTCGCTCGTTTCTATTTTAGTTAGTACCCATGTCCCAGATGCGTATGTGAGTACTACTAGTCTGACTAGTACTAGTACATTAATATTTTAGTGTTTCTGGACAGCGGTCTAGATTTTATCTGATTTTGGAGGAGAAAATAACATCGATAATTGACATTTTGAAATATTTCAGAATTTTTTACGTGATAGTTTTGCCAATAATAATACCCCTATATTTTAGAATTGATTTTTGGGGGTGGAACGATTTCTATAAAAGAAAGAGACACATCATTGTTAACATTTCCCCTACAGAGGCTGACTTTACGCTACAGAAAATGCAGTGGGATGCCTCGAATAGGTTGAATAGAGATTTAGAAGCAAGAATAGATAAAGTCGAAAAAGAAGTGCAATGAAACATCCAGAGATGCTGTGCATAGCACAAGTGGAGCAGAATTGACTTTCCCATAAGGAAAAGTATTTATTACCACACTCGAATACTCGAATATAAAACCATAAAGCTTACTGTCAACAAACGAAATGTAATAGTACGATTCCATAAAGATACTTTTACGAGACTTTATTTTCAAGATGAATGTTGTGTGGATAACATTAATTTTCTTTAGCAAATGCTAAATGAGTTTTTAGTGACATTATTAATATAATTAACAAGAATATTGGTTCTTTGTTTACTAAAAATATATTTTTTAAATACCAATTAATTCGGGGTCAATGATACCTTCATCAGGATACAACATACAGGTATAAATAAATATATAATAATAAGAAGCATTCATTTAATATATTTCTTTCAAAATTCTTTTCATATTTGTACTTAATTATTTATTCATCTCCCATTTTTTTATATTATTATTTTTCTTTTTTATTTTGTTAATGTCTATATTTCAATTTTTAATTTTGAATACGTTGTATCCTGATGAAGGGACCATTTTTATTAAACATGTTGGCATTTTCAACAAATTACTGTTATAAACAATGGATATTCTTGTTGATTGAGGAGTTAATAATCTGGTTCCCCAATAAAATTTTGTTTTATGTGAGACTTTGTTGTATATTTTTATATGAAAAAAATATTAAGAAAAAGGCGTAAAAGAAAAATTCGATCGAAGCTAATCATATTGAGCAGACCTTTTCATTTTCTTCTGGTAGATTTAGAAGACACTTCTCAGTAAAACATTATTATCTTCTATTTATACTGTTCTCTTTTGTCTTGGAATAAGCTGTTTTACCGTGATTTCTGTCGCCAGGTTGGTGAAAATAAAAGGCGAAGTAGGTATTAAATAAATAAATATTTCTCAATCTCCAATAAATGTGTAATTGAGCTTTATGTCCATGTTATTTCATTAAATGAATTGAACAATCCAAGCAACTACGCCCTGAAGGCTTTAAATTAATATATTATTACAGAAGATGCTGTGTGATAGATCGCATTCAGTCTGGATTTGAGATTTACAGTGGAATCCAAAGCAATAATTGAAATCAAAATTAAATGAACCTTTTAAATGTCAAGGGCTTAAAAAATATATTAACACACAAGTTAATGGCAGGTTTTAGAACAACACTGTAAGGTTTAATATATAGGTACTAATATATAAAGAGGTAAAGTTTGTTAATTTTTTAAGTTTGTAAGTTTGGATGTAGGAGGATGCATCTCCGATACTTAATTTTCAAAAATTCTTTCACCAATATTTAGAATGGACTTTAAGGGTGGTTGTAAGCTATATATTATGCCGTTAAAAAAGGGCTTTTCGTGGTGACGTATTTAACAACTAAAGTCGACGAAAAAACGACCGATGCGTTTTTTACGAACGCTGCCTTAACGTAAGAGATATTTAAACACTTTCTATAAAGAAGTTGTAGAAATCAAAAAGATCTATAAAAATGTCCGCGACAGTATATATCTCCTATATGTTAAGGTTAATAGACGAATTGATAAAATATTAATAAATTATTTAAAAATAATTTTATCTGTTGGGGGTAAGTTAAGTATGTAATATTCTTATTAAAATAAATTTTGCTTATCGTCAGGGAAATTTTATGTAGATAATAATTGCCATTCACACAACATTGTTTGGACGAGTAGTTTAGACTATATTGATTTTTTATCGATACTCATATAGTCTCAAACTGAATTCCACGCGGGAGAAGCTGCGAGCACAGCAGTCGTCTATAAAATGCTGGGAATTATTAACCATACACAACAGATTGACTTTAAATATATGCCACCAAAAATCGTGTTTAATCCTATTTCTGCAAGATCTAAAAGTGAGTTTTATCACGCGCATGGCATTTAAAGAGTTAAATACAATAATACACTTCGTTTAAACCAGTTTATTGCTATTTATTAAATAAAATGGTTTAAACGAAGTTTAACTCCGTTGGGCTGATGTCAAGGGACAAATAAATAAAACACAAAGAAGCAATAAAACAAGGGTTCTATTCCTTTTTGTGTTTATGGTGTTCCAGGACTTACATAATACTAACATCAATTAATAGATCAGTCTTCCTATAGTTTTTCTCTAAAAACGAAATTACAATACTTCATTGCTTTTAATTTTGCTTGAAAACGCGAAAAAAGTCATATTTTATTATGACGAATTAAAATTATATATTGTCGATGATAATTTTTCTATGAACGCTCAATCATCTCATTTTATCTACGGAAACTTTATTTTTCTCACATTCCTATCTTTCGTACCATTATAGTATGGAGAAACTAAAAAATATTTATATACTTCACACCTCCTTTTTATAAATTATGTTACTGTTAAAACCTTCAAAAAACTATTTATACTATATTGTCAATTTCTACTGTAATTTTTAGCTTTACTATAATACTATTCTTTTGATTTCTTGTATATACTATTATGTAATAGGTACTTTTGTACTGTATACTGAAATAAATAAATAATGTCCATAATAGTTCTTTAGAGTATGTACTCTTAATATCCGGTTCTGAAAAACTACACTCCTACAGGTAAAATTGGTCCCCACATTAAAATTGCCGGGTCAAGTTATGTAATATTGTCAGAGAATACAAGAGGGAGCAAAACTAATATTCTTGCAGGTACAAGAGTTATCTCGTTATCGAACTGCATACCTTGGTACATATTTATTGACATATTCCAATTTGAGCTGATCGATCATGAGGTATATAGGTGTAATCCGTACGTCTGGCGTATTTCTATACTCTTCCATTGAATTATTTTTTTGCAACTGATACATGGCTACTGATTAAAAAGAATGAGCTGCATTGGAAGTCCAAGGTAGAAAAATTTTGTGACTAGTTGTGGGCCGATCTTAAAAAATTAAATTTGCCATAGATACAACAACATCAAGCTCTATTACGTCCTGTAATAAGATATGCATCTCAAGGTTTGTTTGAATAGGTATACTTCGGTGATTGCATCATGCGAAAAGTATGAACGATCACTGAAATTGCTGAACAAAAAACCAACATGGCATAGGAGCTTAGGAAGGTTGCGAAGAGTCTGCAATGTTTTAAAAAATCAGAACTGGAGAAAAAAGACTGGTTATAAGCATCAACCGAGAAATATTATTGAGACAGCCTAGAATCATCTTAGCTTATGTAGAGGCAATCTTTCTTTATATTCATCTCAGCAATTAAGATTAATGATTGATCAATACTGTAGTGTATTAAAGGTACCTACTTGTTCATACAATTTGCTAAATAAAAAACCTTTTTAAAATGTTTATTTTATAATTGTATATTTATTACAAACGAATTGAATTTCGCCATTAGATTATTATAATTATAGTAAACTGACAAGAATACAAAAGAATTGGCTAGCAATGATTAAATAATACAAAATATGGTATGTATTTTAAATAAAATGTTCAATTATTTTATGTTAATTTTATCATAGAATATTTCTTCCACAGTTTTGACTAATGATTTTTTGATGTAATAAATTAAAACTATTGAATAGATATTCTTGCCATTCAAATTCATGATATTTTCGGCAATAACTTTTTATTTATTTTATATATAAAGTGACAACGGAAATGTAAAAAAATTCATTCAATGACTTATATTTCAAATATTATTTCTTCCAAAAAGATAAAGACATTAATCAAGTATTTGGAATCAAAATAAAGTATGATCTGCATCTTTATACCTACTACCATAATATTTAATAAGTTTTTGAATTTTTAGAGTTTTTGCAGATACGTTTCATAAATAGTTATATTTCGCGCCGTGCTGCATGAAATATCAAGGTTTTTGTTGTCAAACTAAGAAGTGATAATCCATTAAGTAATTTAAGTTATTTAATAAAGATTCTGCTTTTCTGGAGACATTATTCACGTTGGGAGTGTTTAACGCCAATCGTAGCTGACGGATCGCAACCCAACCAACTAGATGTCAACGTAAAAAAGGGACAGAAATCTTGTATTATGTGATAATTTTTTTTTAAAAAACTTGTATCTAAATTATTTAGCAAGTATTACGTTATAAAATTTACGATTAATTCCAAATTTTTATAATAAACATTAAAAATTAAGTATAAAATGACAACAATTTATTAATTTAAATATAATAGAAGATATAGGTGTTGTTTTAAAACTCTTATAACAATTACTTGTTAAAGTGGTATTAATCACCAGATAATTGCCGAATATTCACAAAGTTTCGGCGTAGCTCGAAAGATTAGGCCTGTGTTAAGGTCGAAAGTAAATCTAGGCCCAGGCGGGGCTGTCATGCCAAGTTTGCGGGGCACATTAACAAAATTGAAACGAGGAAAACAAACTCACCATCTTTTCTTCGGCCCTTGTCGGTCTCGGCGTGGACGCCACTGAATTTAAACAAACTTGCGAAACTTTCGAAACTAAATAGAGCGCGATGCGAAATTGATTACCATGTGTCGATAGCAAAATGAATTAAAGTATATCAATATAAGTTCAGCTTCATTCTCGCGCTCGCCACGAATCTCACCGCAGAGGGTGCAGTGTTTTGGCAGATGCGTCGCGACGCTCGTTCGGGGTTGTTGTGAGCGAGCGGCGCCGCGGCGGAGGCTTTTATGGTCCGCGGAGGAGGTGCGCGCCGCAGCCTGGCCCGGGATGACGCGGGCTCCAGCGGGAGGCGTAACCTTAGGAGGCTCTCACTGTACCGCCCAGCGAACCGGCGCTCGAAGCGCATTAAGAGCGGCGGAATACTTTTATTCGTATTACTAAGAAGCTTTCGGACGCCGATGCTCTCAACTTGTAATTTGTTGTATATTACATGTTGTAAATTATATGCAAATTATTTAATTAATGTAGGTACGTATAAAATACGATTATTATTCGCAATGCGATTACTTAAAGTATTTTTTTTAAACTTTACATAAATAGTATACAAGTCTTAGTGGTCCAGCGAGTATGACGCTGGCTTATTTCACCGAAGGATCTGGGTTAGATTCCCACAATACATACTTATATTTATGTAATGGTATTTTTATGATAATTGTTCGAAGAATATTTTTTCTTCTGAAAGAAGGTTTGAACTTTGTAGTAACATTATTATTAAAATAAAACACATATCACTTTGTTTTCACCACTTTAAAGTTTTATTTTAATTTTTATGATAGTATTTTTGTGATGGGTTTTGCAACAATTAGGTTTTTGTAATAGTTAGATCATATGGCTTATTTTGATGTTAAAAAGTGAATGCTTATATTTTTTACACTAGCGTAATCAGCAGTGATCGGAGCATTTATTTATTTTGAATTCATAATAATTATCTTCTTACATGTGTATAGTTTTTTTTAAGAGTTTTTTCGAATTGGCAACACTTTATCCAGCTACAGCCAATGTGACAGCAGACAGCTGATTTTTTCTCAGTTTGGTTTTCTGTTTCACCATAAACAGACATACACCAGAAAAACGCTTGCAAATTTATTTTTAAAATGTGGTTCAGTTCGTGAAACTTACCGTACACTTCGTCCATTTTATGGTCGATATCATCGTCCATCCGAGAAATTAAGAAATTGTTTCTACTGTAGTGCGTAGTATTGAAGAGGACCTGAATTAGTCGATTCGCTATCATACACAGCAATTGAATTTGTTTCCATCTACTTTATGGATGATTTTATGGAAATATCGTGTTCTAAAAGACGATTTACCATCGGTGATTAAGGCAAAAATGTGATTACTTTTAATTTTTATTTTCATCACAAAATTTTGTTCAGCAATTAGATCCATCTTTGTTTGAATGGCTACGTCAACAAGCAAAATTGCCGCATTTGCACGCTATTACAAGCTATCACGGAGACGCCGTTACATTCACAAAAAGTCACTGTTGTTGCGTTTTTTTGGCTGGTGTCGGCCAAAACGTTGGGAGCGCTTTAGATCCATGATTACTGAGTTTTACATTCCCCAATTGAATGGCAGTAATATGGAAGCGCTTTGGTTCCAACAAGACGTGCAAGGTGCCACACAGCGCACGCCAAAATCAAAGTATTGAAAGAAATTTTCGATGAGCGCATAATTGCGAATTGGCCTCCAAGATCGTGTGATTTATCATTTTTGGATTTTTTCTGTGAGGATACGTGAAGTCGCTAATCTATTCTGATAAAACGGAGACGATTGATGACTAGTAAGCCAAAATTTGCTGCGTTACTGCTTATACGCGGCCCCAGCTGCTGGAAAAAGTGGTCAAAAATGTGACTTCCAGATTGCGTTTTATTAGAGCCAGCCGCGGCGCCCATATGCCCGAAATTATATTTTTCGATAATTTTTTTATTTTAATTTTAATTTATATATCTTTATTTAGTTAACGATACCTAGTTTTTTATCATTAGCTAATATTATAATCATTATATATCTAATCATAATATCATATTAATATCTCAATATATATATATATAGTATATCTCTATATATATATAATATAATCTATAATTATGGAACTATCCATTACCGTAACTCCTCTCGATTACGAAAAAGTCATTTGGTTAAATACACATTAAAATAAATAAAACAAACCCCTGAAAAATTCCCAATTGGAATGCTTTTTCCAATTGGAATTCGAAAGGTTTTTTATTTTTGTATTTGACTTTGTACATTAAGGGAATTATCTTTTTCATATTCGACTATGTTAACTCTCGTAATAAGTCCAATGATTCTTACAAAAATAAGTCAGAATAATATATATATTATATTCTGACTTTTATTTTATATTATTCATTTATACACAATATATAACTATATATATATAGATATATTCTATATATATGTATCCAATCTATCTATCTATACAGGTTTTATTTGGGCCCAAACATTACTCCCACGGCTCGAGGGAGACGTCATATTATCCTCGCTTGATTAGCAGCTCGAAAATGTTCAAGCTATTTTAATGAACCTAAAATCTCACTATATATTATATTATATATCGTATATATATGATATATACACCATATAATACTAATACATCAATATCTACTGCTCATCACCTATTCATACATTTTCCATTGTTATGTGCCGTATACATTCTTGTTTGAACATATTGATTCTGCTCAATTTCCTCACACCTGGCAGGCTTTTATACTCATTTATTCCCTTGCAATACATACAGTTTTGTGTAAACAATTTCAATAATCAATTAGAAAAGACTTACAGAAAAATTAAAGTAACGAAAAATTATTTTAAATACCGCCGGGACAAAAAATTGTTTAATAATTCACAGAACTTTGTTCTGAAATTGTAACTTCACAATAAAAATGTGTTGCCTTTGATATATACAGTTTTGTGTGTTTGTCTTTTTTCTATTTGGAATACTTATTTTGTTTGCGTTTCTTGTATTATGTCTATGTATCTCTGTGTTATATTTGATCTTATTTTTAAAATATTTTGGAAATTTGTCGTTTAATATTTTGTGAATGAATGAATAAAGTTGTCTTTTAAAAAAATAATACTTTTGCCATTTCCACGATTTTTGTGTATTTAATTTAATTTGAATGTTCTATACCTCTAAAAAAAGCACCCTATACAGTCTGAACAAAACTTATTGTTCTCTAATATGCATGTCCCATTATATGAATTAATAATAAATTATATTGTAATTTTTTTCCCTTTAAAACAGAAAAGCACAATTTGTTAAGTTTATGTCAAACGTAACGGACAGCACAAAAAACAATAAACAGAACAACAAGACCGGAGTAGTAAAATTTCACTCAATAAAAAGCATTTACCCAATTTATATAATGATGGACATTTATCGCACTATAAAAATAATTCACAAATTAAAGTAATGTCCGGAAATAAATAATACGTTAAGATATACAAAAATTAATTCATTTCTATTGAAATTGGGAGTAAAATAAATATGTACGGGTATTTAATTCGCTTTAGTTCCTAATTGAAAATATCCTAAAATTATTAATTGACCTATCAGTTACGTTGTGGTGCAACACATTTATTAGGATGTTTTCAATAAACTAATATTTGGTTGGTTCACAGGTGTAGTCTCGGTCGTTAACGGGAGATAAATTATTACACGAGTTATCACACAATAACGGTGAAGGTGAATGCACCACTCGAAATCATATCATTAAAATCGTAACTGTGTGTGTATTAACTGAGTAAAAAGATTCAATAATGAGTATTTTTATACATTATTTTTACGTTAGAACCCTGGTAAAGAAATAAATAAATTGCAGTATCCTAGCCATATAAATTGACCATTCATTATTGACCGCATGACCATTTAGAGTGAGTTAATTAATTAATTAATTTTTAATTTATAATTTAACGTTTCCTTGTGTACATCTTATGTACTTAATCTAATGTCTTAATTTTTATAACTTAATCTAATGTTTCTTTGTCTATATCTTACTTATTTAATCTAAAGTCTTACACTAATGATTACATTAAGAATAGATATATACATATACGACAATGCCCCCCCACTTTTAAACACGAGAATAAATTCTCATTTAAAAGTGGGTTAGCGTGTAATATAAATGTGTATTAAATATATTATATTGAATATAGCCACTCTTAAGTTTGTACATTTACCAAATAAATTTAATTAAAAAAAATAATAATAATAATTAATAATTTATAAAAAGCACAAAATCATTTTTATTTACGTTACATTTATGTGGGGTTAAAAGCAAAGGCAGCAATTTACAAAAAATTACAAGAAATGTTTTGAATGCAGCCACCGACGATTACTAATTTAAAATGTACTGAATTCTAGATTTTTTGTATCTATCCCATCCAAAATTATGTTTTCTATTTTATAGGCTATGTTTTCTATGAAATCTCGAATTAAGAACATAATAAATCGGTAGTCCTCGATGACTGCATTTTTTTAAATATTGTTTCCTCTGCTTTTTCGCCCCATATATGATGTCCGTAAATTTATTTTTTGATCATTAAATGGAGTATTAAGGGTAGGTCCAGTAAAATATATGCCCCCGACTCCCCCAATAATCAAAGTATAAATCCTGTCCAACAACAGGGATGGGGAGACCGTCTGACCGATATATTCAGGTAACCCGCTTTCCTTAATTGTGCTTTATGGGGTCAAGGGTCAGAACTACGGAACTCTAGCTCTTCTAAAATGGTAATTCGAGATGACATCTTTGTCTCGAGATAGACTCTATGACAATGTGCTTTCAGCGTTATGTAAACTATATTGAAATCTATTCAAACTCCAAGAAGCGGATTTTTAAAAATATTATAATAACTGCTACCTATATAAATATATAAATGAACGCATTTTGAAAATGTGAGAAAGCTTCTAGGAGGTTGGAATAAATTCCAAACACATGCGAAAATAAATGATAAATTAAATAAGTACATAAAAAAATCTTAACTAACAATAAAAAACTTATTATGTAAATAACAAAAATAATAGATACTTCCTTTCTACATCAAATACATAATAAACTGGAACAACCCTAAGTTAACACCACTTCCATACTTCTTCTTACTCTGTTTTTTTTTACTAGTTTTATTCTTCTTACTGTTTGTTTTACTAGATTTATACTACTTCATACTTTGTTTTTTACTAGATTTATATTCTTTCTACATGTACTACACACTTTGTTTCACGTACATTATTTATATTTTTTTTTTCTTCCGCCTACCAATGTATTAATTATATAACTTCTACAAACTTGTCCTACATTAGTGTTGACAAACTATAACAAATAACACGTATACAATTAGCTACTCTAGCACAGGCTACGCCTAGTTGAACAGATAGATGAGAGAGAATCCACAAAAAATTATTAAAATGTGTGTATTTAGATAAGTAATATTGACCAAAGATAACTCTATTGCATGAAAACTAAAATAATGTTCCGGGGTTATAATTTTTTTCATGTTATAACAATATATTTGTTCATATTTTTTTAAGGAAATACTTCAAGAGTGAATGGATCTATCGTAATAAAATTGATTAAAAGCCTGTTTAGGTATGGGTTTCGCAAAATGATTTAATAAGTTTACGTCAAATTTAACAAATCGAGAGCAAATATGAAAATCGTGTACTGGGTCCTCTTAAGAGGGGTAAGGTTAATTCGTACAAAAAAAGGCATGTTTTTGTGAATTTTTTGTGGCGACACAGTTAAAATCTCTTTATTAAAACCAATAGTACATTAAAGTATGATATTTGAAGAATATTGTGTAAAATTTTCAAGACGAAATATTAAGAAATACGGCAATGGCAGCAATTATTCGGACGTGTCTCGGAAAAAAGTAGAATTGCGGTGTCCATCATAACTTGGTGCTAAATCATCTGAAATCAAAAAATCAAAGTTCATTCGTTAGATAATAGATTTTCCCAGGTAACGCTGGGAGGGTTTTTTGAAATTTCAATTTTTCAATTTTTTGAACACTTTGAAGGGAAAAACGCGATTTTTTGCGAAAAATATCGACTAATTTGTTATTAAAAAATAAAAATTAATAACAAATTTGAAAAAAAACTCGACAGCGTTACCTCGTAAATTATGTACAGAAATAGTATTCAAAATTTCAAAAGAATCGGTGTAGTAGTTTTGAAGTTATGATGGACACCGACTTTGAAAACGTGAGATGTGGGGAAAACGATTTAAAGTTTTGCACACTGTAAAATTCAAAATAAAACTCAACACTTATTTTATACTTACACATAATCGTCGATGCCATGTTCACACGGCAAAGAGCTTTCATCATCAGCATCTGTGTGTCCTTGTCTACGCAAAACTCTTCTAATACAATAGCACGTCCGGTAGTCCTCAGGTGAGCGCGTCTCTTAGCTGCCCGAGCAGGTATAGAAAATCAGTCTGAGTATCGCTCAAATGTTCATAATTTCGTCAATTTTTCTCTGATTGACTTGAAATTTTGACACAATATTCTTACGATGTTATACATTCATTTAAAAAATTAAAAATGAATTGCAAAAATAAAGTTAAAAACCTTACCCCCCCCTTAACATATGAACAGTCTCACAGTTAGAAATTATCTCAATTTTGAAATTCCACTAGCGAGTATAAATCTCAACAATATCTGTGAAATTCAACCCTCGTATTTCCTAGCTCCCCCAAGACCACGTGCAATCCGAGCAGGTAACAGTATTTATGAACAATTTTACGCGTGGTCGAGTTTTAATCAAATTTGCCGATAGATCTAATATAGAAGATCGACATAATGTTGGCACTGCCACGCTAATATTTCGCGCTAATGCTGAAACTGTGAATATTGAATTGGAAAGGTTTTACATATTTAATGCTTTGTAATGTTCGCGGAACACCGATCTAATTATTTGTGGCACTAATATTCATTTGTTAAATTTCAAAGAGCTTCAATAATAAAGTTTCTATATCGGGAAATAAATTTGCACGGCTGCTGCATTTTTTACAAGGACGTGTTTTATGTTATGCAGGGATGCGTCTTTTTACGAAACGTGTATCCTTTTCTTTTGACTTTTGTTTGGTATCCCATAAAAGTTCCTTGAAGAATGCTAATTATTTCTAACTAATCAATATATCAATATAAATATAATTCTAGGTATAGCTTATATAGTAGATATAGATATATATATATATATAATACATATGATTAGATACAATATATCTATATATATATATATACATATATATATATACACCTTATATATAACTTATATAGTAAAGAAACCCGTGTTTCCACGATCCGTTTCTCACAACCAAGCCACAACCATCCCACGGTGGTTATCGGTGGTGGATAGCCCTGGTCTGGCACATCCAAAAAATGGGCGCTGTTTGGTGGGGGGGGAGATGTGCGTGTGGTGGGGAGTGGGGTGGTGAAGAAAATATGGTGGTGGATCAAGCTCGTGCGGTGTCACATCAAAAATGTGCGAGTTTGGTGGAGGTGGCTGTGCGTGGGTGGGAGTGGGTGACGAAAATGTGCTTTCTAGCGCATTGTTTTGTTATGGGAAAGCCGTAAATGCATCAGATTGTTTCAAAATAGGCGCGCCGATTGTGTCGGTGAGTCTAGAAGGTTCCGGAAAAACCTGCTCTAGAAAGTTCTAGAGGAAGAAGGTTCTAGAAAATTCCCGAATATTCTAAACTGAGTGGCGGAATGTGTTGGTGTGTCTAGAAGGTTTCTGCGCATTCAATAAATTTCTTGAAAGTTCTGGAAGGAGAATGTTCTAGAAGGTTCGCGAAAGTTCTATGACGATCCAAACAGTGTACTAAAAATCTACGCGTGCGAAGCCGCGCGGGCACAGCTAGTGTACCTATATTTTGTTTATTTCGAGTTAACTTAAATTGCTACAATTTGTTCTTTTTAATTAATTTTTTTTTTTTAATCTGTCAAAAGAGTGACAATTATCAAAAATTAGTGTACAGTGAATTAATACCATAAAGGTACTCTTGTTTAATCAACTACAATAATGTCAGGAAAACAAAAATACCACTGCACAATCAAGAAGCAAGGGACCGCTTACACAAATAACAAATTGTGACTATGACAAAACTACAAGCATAAAAATTCGACTTTTTAAAAAAAACTATCCCATAAAAATCAAGTTTTTATTATACTCCCTTTCTCATTTACTAGTTGAAACAGGTTTGGCGCTTACCTCACGCGTTGGGTTTCAGTCAGTTGACGCTACTAAAGGGAGTAATAAAAAAAATCGAAAAATCCAAAATTATACTATAATTATTAATTTTTTTAAACGAAAATTTGGCAGATAATTTTTATCGTCGCCACGAGTCTGCCTGCAAAGTTTCAGCTCGATTGGATCACGGGAAAAGGGTTAAAAATCGATCCAGAGTTTTTCCGACAGACAAGCAAGCAGACGCTATGAGTTAAAAGAAAGGGAGTAAGAAAGATAAAAATTATTCAACAAGAAAACAACGATGCCAAAATTGCGAGAGATTTCATTGGTAATCAGAATGATGATAGCAAAACTAGATTTTTTTTAGGGTTAAAACTAGGGTTTTTAATTATTTCCGGTTAATACTCCGTATTCTGAAAGTAACAATGGTAATTGTTAAAAATATACATGAAGTAGATTTACGACAATAATAACTTATTTATTATTATATGTTATACCTCACTAAAAAGAATTGAGATTCTTGTGTGTGGTCAGGGAGGCTCTCACCCATAAATACTAATATTATTTTTTAAGTTGGTAGAAATCTGTTTAATTCACACTACATCTACTAATCGAAAGAGTACCAATTTTAATTAAAGCCAATATATTCGAAGAGTTTAAATATTAAATTAAAGCCAATATATTTGTCACAGTGGTATAGACATATTGACTTTTCATAGATGTTTTGTTGTTTCTCTGTCTTTGAGTGTTAGAGTAACAATCCCAAAAAACAATCTTGTTATTTTCGGAATACGGCCAATTGTCTCACCATTTAGGAAATGCATTTGAATCGCTTAGTTTGCGTTTGTAGAGAGAAGTTATGACGTTTGATGATGTGTATTTTCGGCCGATGGTGATTTGGTTATTTAAAAAGATGTAACATAATCAATATATCAATATATATATATACACACATATATATATATATATATATAAAGAAATGCGTTTTTCCCCACCCGCCAAGTTTTCTCCACAACCAGCCACAACCACCCGCCGGTGGTTACGGTGGTGGATAGCCCTTGGTGTCACATCGAAAATATGCGAGTTTGGTGGGGGTGGCTGTGCGTGGGTGGGAGTGGGTGACGAAAATGTGCTTTCTAGCACATTGTTTTGTTATGGGAAGGCCGCAAATGCTTCAGATTGTTTCAAAATAGGCGCGCTGACTGTATCGGTGAGTCTAGAAAGTTCCGGAAAAACCTGCTCAAGAAAGATCTGGAAGGAGAAGGTTCTAGAAAATTCCCGAAAGTTCTATAATATTCTAAACTGAGTGGCGGAATGTGTCGGTGTGTCTAGAAGGTACATACATGTACAGGAGTACATTCAAATTTATTGAAAGTTCTGGAAGGAGAATGTTCTAGAAGGTTCGCGAAAGTTCTATGACGATCCAAACAGTGTTCTAAAAATCTACGCGTGCGAAGCCGCGCGGGCACAGCTAGTTTGGAAATAATACATGTCCACCAAGCAACAAAAACCCAAAACAAGTAGGTACTTTCCGTGTATTGAATAATTCGTTGCCTGAGGGTGGATTATCATGAAACAGAGGAGAGACAGCGCATTGATAAAACTCGGCTCCGTTGGCTGATCAAAATTGAATCCCGGAATCACAATTTTGACTCGGGATCGGACTCTAAAGTCATGTTCAAATGTCGGAATCCTCGGCATGAGAAGTCAGTGCCACGCCCACTGGACTGTGAGCGCCGCTTGGCACTTGCACAGCATACAGTCGGCTTTCTTTACAATGTTTGCAAGCATTGAATATTTTTATATTTTTATTACTTAAGAAAGAGATATTCTTGTATGAGTCATCTGGAATAAAATTGTAGCGTATTCAATTTTTTGCTTTTATGTATCAGAGTGGGAACTTTTACGATCCATTTTATGTATGGGTTAGTGTGTAGGGATGGATGGTCCAGCTTTTTAATTATTTTTATAGCTTTGAAAGTAAGCCAACTTTCCAATTAATACAATGAGCATAGCTAATCGAGTCTACAGGGCGTTTTGTGTAGGAGTTCAGCAGATAAGAAAGTCAACAAAATCTCAAATTTATATTAATGAATCGAACATTTAATTATATACCAATCTGAAGCGAAATGTGACTCATAGAAAGTGTGAGGTCATTCCGAATAGTTTTGCGTATTGCTGGGGTAAAGCAGCGTTTTCGAAAAAGTGTAATTTACGTTTGAACTTTCTAGAACTAAAAATAATTGACAGCTTTGGACTATGCGTGCATTCCCATAGCGAGGTTAGCTTGTAATTGTATGTGTAATCAAATTACAATACTGTACGAGCGAACGGCTGGCAATTATATCTACTAGGCAGGTGTCTGTTATCTGACGGCTTACAAATTGTAAATTTATGAAATGTAAGTTAAAAAATTAATGTATTTATAATATTAAAAAATGCGTTTTCCATTCAAATTGATATGGAGATAGTTCATTCAAAATATAAAACAAAGAGTTACTTAAAAACTTTAGCTAAAAATTGTATTTCTTCCTAAAGTAAAGTGTAAAATTGCATTTATAAACAGTATTAAAAACTGTATTTAAATCCATAAAGGCGCATGAATCCATGAAATACTCTTTTAAAAAGAGGTAATATATTTATTTTTATTTTAAACATAAATATGAGTAAGAGAAGAAAATAATCAAAAAAGATTTCGTAAATTTACTTTTAGTTATGTAAATAAAATAGTAAATATTCTAATTAAATTTGTATAATATACACTGATCTATTAAATACACAAAAAGTTAAATCCATTTTATACATAACATTACGCCAATCCAGAAATAGGGTGATAATATGAAGTATTGAGCAGCTTATTGGTGTAGTGGTTATGATGCTCGTCTAGTGATTTGATTTAGCCTCCATTCTAGGACACCAGCAAGTTAGTCCTGTTTTCATAGCACAAGCGTTTAGCATATTTTGAAAATGATTAGAATATTAACTCGTATTCCGTGTTCGCATCTTCTTAAAAAATTATCACATACATTGAAATTCCTAAATTAAAGATTCGTCCACATTCATATTTTATTATTAAACTTACTCTTTAGAAGGCTTTTATCGTAATCATTGTATAGAACTTGTTATATTTGATTAACCTACATTTATTTAAATAAATTCTATCCACCAAGATTTGAATTATTTCCTGTATTTTCAATTCTAACTCGAATACTCAATTAACTTCGCATATTTAGCATATTGATCACATCTCCGTTCTACGTTCACCTTCACATCCCGTAGACGTTAGATTACTCAAATATTCACACCTGGAATTCGCCCCGCTGTGGTGGTGATCCAATTGCTTCCACTTTGGAACTATACGAATAAGGAAAGGGAGTTTTAAAACTTTTTTCCCTTAATATTTGGAGATTTGAGACAACCTGTACATGTGGAGTTTTCAAATTGTCTCCCAAATGTTTTGATACCCCCATGGTGTTATTTTTTTAAGTGCGTGCGGTTGATTAAATTGCTGGAATTACACCCTTGCGAGCTAACGCCTTCTGGAAGATGGACTGTCGCCACTCTTCACTCCCACTGTCCACTGTCCACTACACTCAGCCCAGAAAAACCTAGATTAATAAATAATTTAATTATAGATCATCATCCTACTGAGAATCTTAATTAATCTCTGTATTGTTTGCAATAAATAGATTGTCAAAAACCCAACTTCATTATCGCTTGTGATGTGACAAAAATTTGAAAAAAAACACAATACAACACATTAAACCTACATTGCTTATCAGGATAAGCGCATAAACAAGACGAGGCCTCGCAATTTTGAATATAGTACAGAAATGTTACTTTATCACAATTAATTAGTATTATAATCACTTTATCAATTTTCAAAGCAAGAAAACACTTTCTTTTATTTTCTTTTTATTTTATTTTATTTATTCTAAATTATTTTTTACATAGAAAAGCTAAAGGTAGTTGCTTAACTAGACTAGTTCACTTCAGATAGAGATAAAATCAAAACATATTACATATAATTCACATCACATAGAAAAAAAATCAAATCATATTTAGAGAAGGTATTTGAATTATAATACACACAAAAACGTTTTACAAAAGAATCTAATCTGTCACATTTGACACATTGCTTTCGTTTTTAAGTCTACCAATTTTGTTAACTTCTATTTAAATGAATGTTTCACTTTTAACTCTTTAATGTCCGATGGCAATATATTGTACATACTTGGAGCACAGAACATGAAAAAGCGTTTGCCAAATTTTGGCTTCTTTTTCGGCACTAAAATATAGGCTTCATATTATATTAAAATTTAAAAACAATATTAAATATTTAATTTTAAACCACTCATTATACTATATATTCATCTAGTACTATGTATTCATCTTTGGTTTGGTCTCAACCTTCATCAGTACAATATAATTAATATACACTAATCCAAGCACAGATAATTTACACAGGAAAGAAAATTAGAGAGGGACAGAATGTCAACTAGGTTGGTCAATAGGTTTGCGCCTTAACTTACCTGGAAGCATTCGAGATTAATAAAGCTATCAATAATAATAGCCAAACAATAAATAACAAATAAATTAATCTTATAGTCCGATTTTAATATTGTTCCCTCTCTCCTCGCTTAACCTCTCCCCTTTCTTCCCCCCCACCTAGTTGACATTCTGTCCCTCCCTAATTTTCTTTCCTATCTAAATGTCTGTACTTAGATTAGTCTATATCATATTATCCTGATGAAGGTTGAGACCAACCGAAACTAGTTGACGAATATATAGTATAATAAATTGTTTAAAACTAAATATTTCATTTTATTTTTAAATTTTAATCCTTTATCAATTATTTTACTAATAAACATAGATTCTGAGCATTCATTCTACATTTATAGGATTCTGTGTTTTGCATTAAAGGAGGTAGATATGCTTGCAATGGAAAATGCCTTCTAGATACATCGGACGACCATGTTTCGTAATAAGATAAATCATTATTTTGACTATGATTGAGATTTAACTTAACCATTGAGATTTAAATTGAGACTTAACTAGTGATTGCTCGCCAAATTACAAATGATCATTTACCAACGTTCGATATATTCTAATATTTCTCAGAATTAGAGTTATAAAAACAGTTAAGTTCATCACTGCTTAAAAGTGGAGATCACTATCGATGTGAATATCTTTAGATACTATTAACTTAACTACTTAGGCATAGGCTTACGTAGGCAGAGAAAATGGAGCGCAACTGTCTTCTGTCCTGACGCACAATTCTCGCCTCATCCACATTCATTACATCATTGCAGGCTCGGCGCTTGTTGAGGCTCCAACAGGACCATTCTCTTCCAGTACCATATTCCATATCCAGTATTCCAGGACTCTTCCAGTTCTGGCTAATCTGATCGTGCCACGTCTTCCGCGGTCGCCCTCGCTTTCTGGCGCCGTCAACACTTGCGTCATATACTTTCTCACCATTCTTTCCTCATTCATTCGGTCAACACGCCCAAACTATCTGAGCGACCCTTTTTTACTCCCTTTATATTAACTCGTGGCGTCTGCTTGTCTTCTTGTCTGACGAAAAAATTTTGGATCCATTTTAAACCCCTTTTCCATTATCCAATCGAGCTGAAACTTTGCAAGCAGACTCGTGGCGACGATCAAGAAGATCTATGAATTTTCGTTTAAAAAAATTAGTAAACTTTTGGATTTCTCAAATTTTTAATGGTTTTTTCATACAACTTATTAAGTTTTGTATTTTTGTATGAAAATATTTCAACGAAACCTGATTATAGTATAATTTTGGATTTTTGGAATTTTTTTATTACTCCCTTTCGTAGCGTCGCCCGACCGAAGCCCAACGCATAGGATAAGCGAAAAAAAATGTTTCAACTAGTAAATCAGAAAGGGAGCCTAATAAAAACTTAGTTTTTATTGGTTACTTTTTTACTCCCTTTCTTTTAACTCGTGGCGTCTGATTGCTTGCTTGTCTGACGAAAAAATTTGAATCGATTTTTAACCCTTTTTCCGTGATCCATTCGAGCTGAAACTTTACAAGCAGACTCGTGGCGATGATCAAGAAAATCATTCAAATTTTCTTTAAAAAAATTCATAATTGAGCCCTTGCCCGGAATAACGTTGTATCCAACACAAATGTCAATTTTGAGTTATTGATGGAGTTATGTTAGGTATGTTATTATGCATCGATTAAGGTAAATAATATGTCAAGAAAAATATATTTAGGCTTCTGGCTGCATTTTAAAGTTATTGGTTTGTGGAATAACGTTGTATAGTGTTTCTCAAAATGGCGTCGCCGAGCGTCAATATCGTGGAGCGTGGTTTAATTCACATGAATAAAGGGAGAAAACGAATATCTAATGTTTTAAATTGGAAAGATATCAAAGCCAATAAGTTGAAGGATGCAGGAAAGGAGTTTTTATCCAGAAAAAATATTATCGAACCTGCAATTGACCCGCCAGAACATGTTTGTGGAATAACGTTGTATACGATTTGGCAGTTCTGATTGATATTGTGATTTCATATGTGACAATATTATTTTGTCGAACGTTAACCGATTTCACTCAATTGATTTATCCATATTGATATTTGAAATGCTTTTTGATAATAATGCAGGCTTTATAGTGCTCTTTATATCGTAACTTAATATAACACCGATACAAAAAGTTTATTTAATTCCTCATTCTTTTTCGCAGGGTCGAGTTTGTGCCAAAAATGTTTAAATCCGGGATGTTTTCTCCATTTTAATATATATATATTTTTTTTATTTATTTAAAAAATCCTTGTTTAGAAATAAAGATACTTAATACTAATTTAACAATAAAACATAAGATAAATAAATAAAAAAATAAAAAAATATCACGATAAATATTTACTCAGTATTCAGGTTACTGAATTACAATGAAAAAAGTAATCATCTCGTCTTGTGTATGTCCGACGCCGTATTCAGCAAACAGACGGAGATATGTAATAGTATGTACGAGAGACTTATCGTTCCGTAAAAGCTCTTTACCTACTAATGATCTCATCACAATCAGAGCTCAAACCTTCCACAAAGAATAGAATCACGGACCTCCTATAGCTTTCTACCAACTATTTGTGGAAGGAGGGCAAGATTGGCTACCGTTTGGAAGAAAATCATGCAGTTAGGGAGCCTGGAACTAACTTCAATGTATTCCAATCTACTGCCAATAAGACTGTTAAGCTCAAGGACCTCGATGACATTTGTGAATTCATGTTAGATGAGCACATGCTGCTTTTAAAAGGCATTATCAAGTAAAGCAGAATAAAAAAATCCATTTTGCGGAATAACGTTGTTTGTGAAAATTTCATATACAACGTTTTTCCACTGATTCAGCATGTTTTTTTACAATAGATTCAAATTTAATTGACTTTTCCCTTTATTTTATATTGAGATTAGTTAAGAATTATATATTTGTTATATTTAAAATATAAAATGTAATAAATTGTAACTGGTTTCGTTTTTTCAATTTTTCTCGGAATGAAAGAATTGTTGGATACAACGTTATTCCGGGCAAGGGCTCATTTATATAACAATATCATCATCGTCGGCACATTTTTTTCTCTCTCTTACACGGCGGCCGCGGCGCATGTTTATATCGTATGTATGTATACATACTAATATATCATATATATATATATATAGATATATATATATATTATATATAATATATAAATATAGATATATATATATATATAATATATATATATATATATATATATATAATATTTTTATTTTTCTTATTGGTAATTTGATATAATATATATTGTGCTGTATATTAATAATTTCTAAAAATAAAGAAATAAAAAATTAAAATATCTAATAACATAACCTAACGAAACCTAACCTGACCTGACCTGACCTGACCTGACCTGACCTGACCTGACCTGACCTGATCTGACCTGACCTGACCTGACCTGACCAACCTGACCTGACCTAACCTAACCTAACCTAACCTAACCTAACCTAACCAACCTAACCTAACCTAACCTAACCTAACCTAACCTAACCTAACCTAACCTAACCCAACCTAACCTAACCTAACCTAACCTAACCAACCTAACCTAACCTAACCTAACCTAACCTAACCTAACCTAACCTAACCAACCTAACCTAACCTAACCTAACCTAACCTAACATAACCTAACCTAACCTAACCTAACCTAACCAACCTAACCTAACCTAACCTAACCTAACCTAACCTAACCTAACCTAACCTACCTAACCTAACCTAACCTAACCTAACCTAACATAACCTAACCTAACCTAACCTAACCTAACCAACCTAACCTAACCTAACCTAACCTAACCTAACCTAACCTAACCTAACCTAACCTAACCTAACCTAACCTAACCTAACCTAACCTAACCTAACCTAACCTAACCTAACCTAACCTAACCTAACCTAACCTAACCTAACCTAACCTAACCTAACCTAACCTAACCTAACCTAGCCTAACCTAACCTAACCCAACTTAACCTAACATAACCTAACCAAACCCAACCAAAAAAAAAAAATTATATATATATAAAAAAAAAAAAAAAAATTTAATTGGTAATTTAATATAATATATATTATGCTATATATGAATAATTTTTAGAAATAAAGAAAAAAAAATATCTGATAACTTAACCCAACCTAACATAACCTAACCTAATCAAACGTATTAACCATATACATATGTATTAAGCGCGGGTAAACGGCGGGAGTAACCATGACTCTCTTAATTTATAAGTACATATATGTTGAGCGCGGGTAAACGGCGGGAGTAAATGTGACTCCCTTAATAAATATATGTATATGTACATATACGTTGAGCGCGGGTAAACGGCGGAGAAATGTGACTCT